>BDUI01053759.1:0-14476 GCA_002335545.1 Apodemus speciosus | reverse complement strand
TACACTTAAATATTTTTATATTTGTTATTTTCAAATCAGGCAGGGTATATTCTAGTTCTAGCCAAATTGAAGAAGCACCCCCTTTCTCTCAGATATATCCTCTTACAATTTATAGGAGTTACTTTTTCATTGCTGTGATAAAAGCCCATGACCAAAAGTGACTTATAGAGGGAAGATTTTATTTTGGTTTATGATTCCAGGGAGATAAAGTCAATCATGATAGAAAGGAATGAAATATGCAGTAGGCATGTCAAGAGCAGACAGCTGAAAAATCACACCCTGATCAAAAGAATGAAACACAGAGTGAAGTGGCAAAGGTGAGGTTATGAATTCTCAAAGCCTGCCTCCAGTTATGTAATCCTTTCAGCAAGGTTGCACCTCCTCATAATGTCTCCAGACAGTACCATCAACTGGAGATCAAATATTCAGATCCCTGAATTTATGGAAAACTTTATGCATTTAAAACCACATGACTCCAAGCATCCACATCTGCATTGGTCAGTTTCTTGCAGAACCTCCCAAGGAACAGACATACCAGGTTCCTGTCAGAAAGAACCTCTTGGCAACAGCAACAGTGTCGGGGTATGGTGACTGTAGACAGGATGGATCACCAGGTGGAGCAGTCTCTGGATGGCCTTTCCTTCAGTCTCTGCTCCATTTTTTGTCTCTGTCTTTAGCACCATCAAAAAGGGAAAGGGGAGCGGGGAGAGGGCAGAAGGAGGAGGGAGGGTTTTTGGAGGGTTAACTAGGAAGGCGAATATCATTTTATATGTAAATTAATGGAATGATTTTAAAAAGCTAAAACAAAAAAATAAAAATTAAAAATTAAACAAACAAACAAAAAATCTAAAATCTTTGCCTCATGACTAATACCTTGAATATAAGAATTATAATGAGGCACTGAATGGTAAAAAAAAAAAAAAAATAGTAGCAAGGATAATGGAATATATCAGAAATAACACAAGAGTATGTTTCTTCACATTTCTTATTGCATCTGTATGTCTTAAACAGGTACCACAGAAAACTCCAAATCAGAATCACCAATTAACAGAAAACAATACTGAAGTCGAAACATAAGTGTTCTTTGGAAAGTCAGTTGGATGGTGTTTTGCTGGGGCAAATACTCGAAGGAACATTTCATTAAAATGGACACAGATGTGGAAGGCTAAAGCAGACTCTTGAAAGAATGTTTCACTGAAGCACAGAGAGGAGAGAGGGTGTTCTGCTAAAACAAGCATGTGAAAGGACAAGTGATGAAAGATTCTTTGCTAGCAACAGGCATGTATTGGTTATCCTCACATGGTGTAGTTGAGCTGCATTTGTCAGGACTCCATGGAGAGAAATATACCAAAAAGCTTCTGGTAGTGTACTGCAGTTTTTTGCTACTTCCAAGGACTAGGGCTGATTGGATCCACATACTGAGACAAGGCCAGTGCTGAGGCAAAGCCTGTGGAGGATATGTGATGTTTGGAGGGTATAAATAGGACTGAGACCGAGCTTGGCTTGCTGATACAGCTAGCTGTGTAATGTTTTTGGGTCTTCCATCTCTACTGATCTTTGATTCCCTGAGAGAAGGACAGCTGAGAACTTCTGCTGGAGTTCCTGTTGGTCCCTCAGACATACTCAAGCCAAGGCTGAGACCTGGCTGTCTTTTCAAGGTCTTGTCACCACTGTTGCCCACCTGACTTTAATGAACTGGACTGCTGGTCTATTCCTGAAGTGGTTGCTAGTAGATTGAGCTGCTGTTGCTTGCTAACCTGTGAACTAAACTGCTAATTTCCAGACAACACAGATGGGAGTTGCTCCAAAGAACCTTTCTAAACAAGTCCACTGCCCTGAATCCTTTCTTTTCCTTTACTTTTGATGGGTGGTGGGTTATAAGGAAGGTTTAAGAACCATCAGTAAAAATAGGATTTGAAAAACATTAAAGTTACACAATACATGTTTCTTCTAGACAAAATCAGCATAATAGGTGACAAACATAAATTTATTTAACAATTCTTACTTACTAAGCCAAAAACAAACATAAAAGATAATGCCCTCTGAGGCCTGTACTATGGGTTCCAGCAACTTCCAAATATTAGGTAATGGGCTCATTTAGCACTCCACTCTACCACAGAAGAAAAAGTATAATCTTGATTCCCACTTCTGCTGGTACCAACAAGACTCAGTACAAGAGGTACCTATAACCTGATGGCAAGCATTTTCTATTTTTTACACAGGAATGGTATTGTTGATGTTAGTAGATGATCTTCAGTGAATGCTTCAACAGAAACAGGCTTAATACCAATTACCCTACCCTGCATTTGTCAGGCTTGTAAGCCAGGATGCAGTGAAACCACCAAACTGGATCACTCAGGGGACAGAGACAGCAAAAAAAAGGGGAGTCTCATCAGCTTTAAAGAGACAACTTGCAGTAGGAGAGGGTATGTATGTAAGCTCCATAAGCCTGCAAGTTAGAGTAGTGGAGGGAGTCTGTAGGCCAGGAAATCTTGGGGGTTATCACAAAGAGTTTGTTTTGTTGTGGCAATGTTTAATAGGGAAAAAGATGCCCCATTGCTGGAGGTGGTGAACTGTATGCACAGATAAAGGAAATAATGGCTTTTTTTCCTGACAAACATAAAACAACTTCACAAAATTTCTGAAATATGCTGAATTTGGGTAGCAATCTTCCTGTTTATTCACTGAAAGTCTGGGCTGATATAAGCCCAGATGACATTTAGGACATTATCAGTGGCACTGTGTAATGGTACTTTGGGTACTTTATTGAGATCTTTTTCCTACCACCTTTCTACACACCAATCCCTCCCACTGCCCCACCTGACAACACTAGATAGAGTAAAAAGAAGGGTAAAGTGGTGTTGATCTTGCTAGACTATGTCCTGTTGATTAGGGGAGTTGAGTTCCTTGGTACAAGGCTCATCTTTGCTCTCAGAATGTTTTCATTCAGAAAGAAGTAACCCAGCAAGCCGGAAAAGCAATCAACAACCAACAACAGCATCAGTAGAAACAAGCAGCAGGGGTCAGCAGTAACAAAGGTAGGAACAGGGAGGGGCAGACAGCAGCAGCCACCAGAGCCTTTGTCTTTTAAATGCTTTGGAATTTATACATACTCACAAGATGGCCAAGAGTCCAAATTTAAATGGTCTTCAGATGGAAGAATCACACCCATTAGTGCACAAGACAGATCATAGCTACTGTGGATAATCTGAAGCAACCCTTTATCCCACATCTGGGATTAAAACAAAAACATATTGACATAACAAAATTTAATTTGTAAAGAAACCAAATTCTCACTATAGCACTGCAATTTGTGGGCTCTACTGGACTTAATAAGATTAAGCAGGGAATTGGTTTGTTTCCTACCAGCTAGTGGCTATTGTTTTACCATTTTGTCCTATATAGAATCTGGTGGGTTGGACCAATTCTTCCTCATGGACAGATTGTATATTCTTACAAGGATGAAATAAGAAGGAACAAAGTGCCAAAATGCAGACTAATCACTATCAAGATCCACTATTCTCCCTCTGTGAAGCACCATCAACATAGGAAATAGACACCTCTCTAAGACTGAAAAGCAAAAAAGTATAGGAAATTACTTCTTTGTCACTCCATTTTCTTCTATTCATTTTCTGTCACTAGATGCATCAGGAAGCTGAATCTCTGTAACTACAAAATACAGTGGCATAAAAAAGCCACAGATGGAGTTCAACTTTCATATTCATTCGGAATCATTAAGAAAGTAAGAACTAATATAATATATTGAACTGGAGAGTGTTACTAGATGAAAAGAGTTAACTGGCTTTTCATCTCACTTTTCTACCATAATGATTAGGAAATAAATTTCAGTTCTGGGAGAGTGATGTCTAGGAGTCTAGCAAGAATCTAAACATCCATATCAAACTGAACATCACAGTTAAATAGTGCATAGTATCACCTATTATAATGTTCATGCTATTTAGAATAAAGCAGAAAAAAATGACAATATATCACCCAAAATCAAAACAAACCAACCAAACAACAAAAATGAAAAGACATGTTGTTTTTAGAAGAGAACATAAACCAATGTCAAATCAGGTGTTGGATTTATTATTAGGTGCGGAATTTGAGGCAAGTAGAATAAACCAGTCTATAAATAATTATGGTGTCTCTTAAAATGAATGAAACAAAAAGAAATCTAGAAAAATGAATGTAACTCATTAAGAAATCACTAAAAGGAAATAATAAATAAAACCAAAATACATGAAGAAAACCAGACAACTTTCTAGATGAGTGGAGTAATATAATGAAAATAACAGGTTAAAAGCAATAAACTGAGGACAAATTGATATAATTTGTCCCATATGAACATCAAAATAAACTGCAATTAAATTAAATGAAGATCATTTTAAAGAGGAAAGAGACCATTAGAAAAATTAGAATTCACAAAAAAGAAGCATGCTACATATCATCATTCAGAAGTCTTCCCAAATGTAATGAAAGCAAGAACATGAATGATTTAAGACATCAGGGAATCCAAAAGAGAAATCACACTGAAATCTGAATTAAGATAAAGCAAATATTTCCTTAAAAGGGTCATGGGGGTCTGTAAAGAACTGAATTCATTTATGAAACCACCAGTGAATAAAAATTAGCCAATAAAAATATTGAATTCAGAGAAAAATAACTCAAGAATAGCAGAAAATGTAAGCTGATACCATACAAACTAGAAAGAAATAAAAACAGTAAAAAATAAATATGACACACAAAATGCACAAAACAAGCATACTCTCACAAAAAAGTACTTGAGACAATGTCAAACAGAATAATAAAAAAGAATATAAGTTGTGATCCAACCTTTTAAATAGTGACTGAACAGAAATAAATTGACAACAGAAAGCTTATAACAAAGGTAAAACTTCTCAAACACACACACACACACACACACACACACACACACACATACTCATCTTTATCTCAGGTACCTGCCAATAGCTTATATGTCAAAATTTACATCTTATTTTGTTGTCTGCACATTTTAGCTCATATCCAATACATCATTCCTAGGTTAAGGTCAAGAAACATTCCATTTTTCAAAAAAATAAAAACATTTTAATGGATTTAGCCATTTAATTGTTTCTGAAATAGGTAATTTTTGTGTCTGTTATAAGGGAACAATTACATTTCCTACTTTTAGATATATAATTTTTACCAGTACCACTTAATTAATAAACATGGTCAATAGTGACCATAATGAGAGTCGCTTCAGAGAACTAATACAGGAAATATGTCTCTTGGAAAATGCATAAAAGAAAAATGATAGGTGTAAACCAAGAATAGTAGAGAAAACAAATTTTCTGAGTTGTGGTACAAGTGGAAGAAAACAAAACAGATCGTAGTTATTACCAAAAGGACAGACCTACTTAAAACTTAAATCAATATAATAATGAATTTCTGTAAACAGGAAGTTAATTATCCAATTGGAAGACATAAACGGTGAAGTAAGAGGAGAAAGTTGCTGAAATAATTTCCTTAAGTAGGGAAAAGGGGATGAGGTATCCTAATTAGGAAGAGAAAATCCACTATCAATAGCAGCTTATGTATTCATGCATAGGAGTAAGAAGTAAGGCAGAATTATGAAAGCACAAGAACAGAGAAAGATGAAATATATTAGTACATGTCCATATAGAGTTATTCTTAGAGTGGAAAGTTAGGTTAACCTTGAAAATAAGGTAGAGGAGATTTTGAAATATAATACTAACTAGGAAAAGGTGTACAATAATAATAATAAACTCCACATTTTTTAATTCCTTTGCTTTTTCAATTCTCGATGCCATGAGTAAATTGTCCTGTTTCTTCACTAGTCAGCAGTCAGTTCTCTATGTCATTCTGGTCTGAATTAATGACAAGCAAGTGATTATTATCCAAGCAAGAACTTAGTTTTCCATTTTCTGTTACTCCAGTATTTTTTTTTTCTGATCTGTAACCATTCATGATTGTATACAATCGTGAATTCAAAAGACCTGAGAAGTACACTAGTTTAATGATATGCTAGATGATATAGACAGTTAATATGTGACTTGGTCAAAGAATAGATACTGTTGAAAAATTGCTGTGAACACATTCATCATATTCCCTATTCAATTAAGTTTATTAAGGTACTTTCACATTTACATATTTTAATTTTATGTGTCCAAGTCTTTTGCATGTATGTACATGAGAGTAGCACATGAGCACATGAATACCATTCCAGTAGAGGAGAGAAGATAGTGTTGGATCTCCTGGAAATTGAATTATAGTGGGTTGTTAGTTGCCATATGGTTACTGGGAATTGATCTTCATCTTCAAGAACTGCTGAACCATTTCTCCAGACTCCAGTTCATGAATATTATCTATTTACTGATATCTGACTYCCTCTTCTTCTAACACATTTTAAATGGCTTATTATTTCTTTAAGAATTTTATGCAATGTATTTTTATTATATATACCCCTTCCCCAACTCCAGATCTGCCCTCGTCTCCTTTCAAATCCAACCTTTTCTTGTTTATCCCAGAAAATCCAATTTGTTCTATCCAAACTGTCTTGGATATGTGGTCTTCCATGCAATGTGTTGGATATACCAAGGACCACAAAACTTAAAGCAAACTGGTTCATTATCTCTCAGTATCTATCAATTGTCAATCATTTCTTAGGTATGGTAGGACTTTGTGACCACTATACCTCCCATTGCTGGGATCTTCTCTGGCTTGAGCAGGTCTTATGCATGCATTTATAACTGTTGTAAGTTCTTGTATGCCATAGCCCTGTTGTGCAAGGAAAATTTCCATTTTAGTCCCACATTACCTCTGCTTCTTCCAATCTTTTCAACCCCCTCATCATGACAATTGCTCAACATTGAAGATAGGAATATAATACAGATGTGCCACGTAGGGACATGATAGTATCTCTGCCATGTGAATATGACCTCTAGTACCAGATACTCGAACACAGAAGCAAAGAAGACAGTTTAAACCTATAAGTTGAATGAGATATAGAATGGGATACTCAAAACTAAAAACAAACAACAAGAAACACAAAACAAAGGAAAACACAGTAAGAAAAAAAATAAAAAGTAAAGATATTAGTACCTACAGGAGATCCTGTGGTAGTACACCCATCAAGGTGATATTGATTCCTTGTTTTGACTTTAGTTATTTTCAGAATTTGTTCTCCTATGCATAATTAGAAGGCTCAAATAATTGAACTGTACATTTAGTACAAAAATTCCCAAAACTATGACAAAAAGCAAATTTTCTTGTTTAATTATTGTAGTGTTTGTATATTATTTAATAATGGAAATAGTTTTATACCACTCTCTTGATGAACACATGTGATTTAAGCTTATGTACTATTCTGCTTCTTTGAGCAAATATAACACATTCTTGTATTATCTTTTGGTATATTTCTGACTCAAGTTAGAAAACATCTTGCATTTCCATTGCAAATGATTACTCTTAATCTTTTCTCTCTGCATCTTGAAAGCCTCATTTCTATTCTTTTTCTTTCAATAATATATTTTTATTCACATTAAATCCTGATCACAGTCCCTCTCCTGCCTCTCCTCTCAGTCCTGCCCTTCGATCCCTCTATACATTATCCCATGCTACTTTTTAGCACAGAAGGTACACATTGGGTACCACACCACCCTGGCACAGGTCCAAGCAGGACTAGGCACATCTTCTTGCACTGAAGCCCAAGAAGTCTAGGTAGGGAAAGAAGATCCAATGGCAGGAAACAGAGTCAGAGACAGCCCCTTCTCTAATTGTTGAGGGACACATGCATGAAGAGCAAGCTGCACATTTGCCACAAATATGTTGGCGGTCTAGGACCAGACCATGCATGCTCCTAGATGGTGGCCTAGGCTCTGTCACCCTGGATCCAGGTTGACTCTGTAGGTCTTGTGCTGTCATTGGCCCCTCCAGCTCAATCACTGCTATCCCCCCAGTCTATTTCCTAAGCTCTGCCTGATGTTTGGATGTGGGTCTCTCCATCTATTTCCATCAGCTGCTAGATGAAACTTCTCTGGAGACACTTATGTTAGGCTCCTGTCTGCAAGCATAATAAAGTACCATTAACAGTGGTTGGCTACCTCACGTCAGACAGGTCTCAAGTTTAGATAGTCAATTGAAAACCTCTATTGTTAAAGGAAATATGAGGTAATAAGAAAGTATTATAAAGTTTATTTGGTTTTGTAAGTTAATAAGAATTCATTACTTCATGAGAGTTATACTGTACGCCATCTCATCTTTCAGTAAATCAACACACTGAAATTGCACTCGGGAAAAATAGAAATGAACCATTTATTTATTCAATAACCTGTTTAATCTCCCAAACAATTATGTTTAATGATAGAGCAAGAAAAAAAATGTGGCCATATAGGCATCTATTACATTTACATAACATTTGAGTCCTCAGTGCATGATGAGACATCAGTGAATGATATATCAAAACAAAACAATGCTTGACTGTAGATGAGGAATTCTCAATGAAGAAGAAAACATTACAAAAAGGGTCTGAAGAAACGTTGGGGGATACAGATTTGCTAATTACCTTAAATGTAGTAATAGTACCAAATGTGAATGCATATGTCAAAAATTGCAGAAATTTTAAATTAGGCAGTCTAAAACATAATAATTTGATGTATCTCACTTATATACTAATTCAATTAAGCTGTTGGGATCAAGTTGTTTAATCCATCTCTATTTGCTGAGATACCTATTTGTTAGAAAACCAGGAAACTCTATACTTATTCAAGTGTCTTCAACTTCACAGATGAGGTAGGATGTGCTTACATGACAAAAGCAAAGGAAAACAATGAAGTCGATATCCACTTGACCAGGTGCTGAGTGACAAAAGAATCCAGAATGACAGACTCTCTATGCAGGAGTTCTTGTCTATGTAGTCATAGCTATAGTGGAAAGGGCTCAGGAAGTAAGAAAAGTTCAAAACACATAGAGATTAAATCTTGTGTAACAGACCCCAAGTCAGAGACATAAGACTTATGTATGACCCACGAATTTCTAAATTCCTCCTTCTCACAGAAGTACAGACATAAAAATTGGAATGCTTATTCAGAGTTGGAATATAGTCAGTGGTGCAACATCCCTTACCAAGTTTGATTGTATAAGCTATTTCTACATGAAGTTTTGTTTTAATGGCATTGGGATTGGAGTCAGGATCTCATAGATAAGTCTCTAAATAAGTGATTGAATAGTAAGCTATATCCAAATCCCCTTAGTTCCTTGTTTTCTGAAATGTAAACTGTGCTTTTCTTTTACTTGCATTTTTCAAAAGATGATGGTTCTAAACAAGATGTGCCCATTACTATTGGAGCCTTATAAATAAAATGGCAATTATCAGCTACCCACTTTTAGGACTAAAGCTTAAATTCTTTAAAGGAAGAAAACTTAAACTTTCATCTTAAATAAACAAATTTGAAAGTATGAAACCCTAAAACCTTTTAATGCATGAAAACACGAAATCTGTCAACTATGCTTCCCACTTAGTACTAACCAGACCACTTAGCCTATCAGTTTTGGCCTACATGTCGCATTATATTGGGGGAGATTCAGAAGAAAATCATTTTCCCTCTTAAGTACTGGACAAAATAAACATGATAGACCACATGAACATCACAAAGATGTTCATATAAAATCCTATAATTACTTATGTAAGCTTACAATAAATTAACAATTACATCAAAGAATATTCAAACTACTCTCTGACCCCTTGCTATTCTCCTGAACACACAAGGTTCATGCGAAGAATCCCATACCATATTGCTGAGAAATAAGAATTCTTTTCCCAATCATCTATCTCCAGGTATTAAAAAACTAATATTACTAATAATAAGAAAGATTAAGCAACAAAAAAGGAAAAAAGCCATTTCACAAATCAGGMCAGTATAGAAAAAGAAATTCACATGCAGGATAGTTTATAGACTGAAGAAATACATCGTGGCTATCAAATCTAGTCAAGAGGCCATGAAAATTGAAGTCTGACATTTGCAACAGATCCAAGCTCAGGTGTTTTCAGCAGTATAGGCATGCTTACACTGAAGCCAACAGAGGTGAAGGAACAAGGAGCCCTGGTAAGTTTAAAACACTAAAAAAACTCCACAAACAATTCCTAAAGGCATAGTATGTTGAAAAGGACATAGTGTATTCCATTTGTTCCTAATCTCTCTACTGTTTTGAAAGGAGATAAATCGATACCCCAGTCACCAAACTGTTCTAATCATGAGATCTTCAGCAAAGGTGACCTTTCATGTGGTTATCAAATGGCAGGGAGTGCTTCTGTGTTCCACATTTGTTAATCACATGCAGTCTTACTCCAGTGTGATACTTGTGGTGGAGGTGGCTAAGAGTTTCCGCTGAAGAATTTTCTACTTGGACCAGTGTTTCTTTGATTTGAACGTACTTGTTTATATCAAATTTGGACACACAGATAAAGGGGACACAAAGATAAAGACTTTCCCACACTCATTGCACAAATAGGGCCTCTCACCACTTTGAATTCCATTGTGTACTATAAGGGAAATTTTCCTAGTTTTTTTTCCCCACATTGGTCACAACTGTAGGATTTTCTTTTAGTGGGCATTTCTTGCACATATTAACTGTAACTTTGCTGATCCAACTGGTCAAAACATAGAGTCATAGTAATGATTATTGGACTTTTGCACTTGGATAATTCCTGAGCACATAAAAGGCAGGAGGACCAGAACTAGGTAGACTCCCTCAGTCCATAATGTAGATCTGGCCAAATCTCACAAAACAACAGAGAACTGGCAAATATTATAGTTTTTTTTTTTTTTGAGGGCAGCTCTAGTAAGTCTAGTGTTGCATTTGTTGATCAAAGACATTAACTGAAAAAAGATAATTGACTTCTTAAACTTATGGACCTGGAAGTTGCAAATCAACTGCAATCATTGGATACAATAATAAGTTCTTCCTTTAAATTAGATAAAAATTCTGCTAAACCCTCAGTCGCACAATGGATAGGCGATTACATTTCTACATTTTTAGCTTTTTATTTAAATTTATAAGTATGATAAATACTTTTGGGTATCCTGTTAGATACTCTTTGCACTGGCTAGTTTTTAGTTAACTTGACACAAGTTAGAGTTATCTGAGAGGCCAGACTTTCAGTTGATAAAATATCTCCATAAAATAGGCTATAGACAAGCCTGTAGGAACTTTTCTTAATTAGCAATTGATTTGGGCAGACCCAGTACACTGTTGGTGGTACCACCACTGGGCTGGTTGTCACAAAATTTATAAGTGTAAGCCATTAAACAACACTCTTCCATAGCCTCTAAATCAGCTCCTGCCTCCTGGTTCCTGCCATATTTGAGTTACTGTTCTGACTTCCTTCCATTAAAATTGATGTGGAAGTTTGAGAAAATATACTCCTTTTCCCCCAATTTGCTTTTGGCTATCATGTTTTATCACAGCAATGAAAACCTTAACTAAGACACTTACCAATCATTTTATACAGAAAAAATAAAATCTTGTTATATAAATGTTCAGAAGAACCAAGTTACTACAAATACCATCAGAATCATTGTGTGGTATGAGTAGATTCAAGGTACTATCTCAGCTTCCTTTTGGTAATATAAATGCTAGATATCACAATTTACGGAAGCAACTTTTATCACTATTTGTATGTATCTTCTTCCTTTTAATCCCACACCAAAGAGGTAGAACTGCTTCCAAAGAGAACCACAAAATTGATATGTTTAATAGATTGACTAATTTAAAGTGTTTCAAATTCTTCCTCTCATTCCATGGTATTATAAATGGATTTTGCAGTACTTTCTGTTACTGGTGCATTCTGACTTTGGTTTTAATATAAATTCATGTCTGTCTTTTCTAAATGAAAGAATGAAACAAATTCCTAGCTGTAAGGTATAATACAAATATAACAATAGTAAGAAAAAATGTTGTATTTTACAAAAGGGACTAAACAATTGGTTGGACCTATCATACCAGAGGTGCTTCTAGAAATATGAACAGCTATAGAGAACATCTCAGCAGCAACTGTGAGAATAATAGGGTATAGATCAAGGAAATCAAGCATTCAAATGTCACAAAATATTGCAAAAAACTAGAAAGGTTTGTAGGCAAAAGAGTGGAAGGGTAATTATAGAAATAATTATTCACAAGAAGTTAAGGTAGGGAAACTAATCTGCAAACTCATTAAAATTTCTATTTTGTCAGTATATTGTGGATAACTTTATGTTCTGTTTTACTTTACTTTTAGATATCTGTGCTATAGAGAGACAGAGAGACAGAGAGACAGAAAGAGAGAGGGGGCATGGATTTGGAATAGGGGTTCTGTAAGAAGTTGGGGAAAGGGACCCACAATCAGAATATAATGACTGAGAAAAAGATATTTTCATTAACAAAATAGCTTGCTTCTATGTCAAGATATATAAATATACCAAGGTGTTCTAGTTGTTAGCTGTGATGGAACATGGATATTAGGATCCTTCAGTAGCAAGAAAAAAGGATCCCTCTGTCTTTTGTAAGCTTTGAAAATAAGATAAAATGTTCACGATGAGTCTGAGTCATCCCTTCGTGGTGACTGGCAGGGTAATTCTAGCGAGTCAGAAGTTGGCACTAAGCCTAAACAAATGAAGAAGACATAGTTGTTTCAAATGATGAGGTTTCATTTGTGAAAATTTCTACTGATGCATACTTCTTCACCCTAGGAGTACAAGGAGTCATTTATTCCTGAGACCCTGAAGGTGCCTTGAAGAGATAAAAACAAGTGATCTAAAAATGAGACACGACATAGGGGTTTCCTGGAAGGTCTTTGTTACAAATGATTATGATGTTCTGTTGGATAATTGACTTCCTTCTAATGATTAATGATTAATGGATTTATTACTACTCATAATTAGGAAATACCTGGAGGAAAATATCATAAACAAATTTCTCCCTAGCTGTTAGTAATTGTCAAATTCATACTAATAATGTCCAGGGACTAAACTTTTTCTGGTTTCTCCTTTAATTTTAAATTTATAAGAATACTAGTTAATGATGGGATCCAATCATTGTGGGAAGTGTAACTCTTTTTTATGTTTTATTTATTTTATTTTTTGATTAATTATCTTATTTATTTACATCACAAATGCTGCCTTCCTCCACATTCCCCTCTTAGAGTTCCTCACTCCATCCCCATCTCCCTTTCCTCAGAGAGGCTGCTCCTCCTCTCCTTGGGCCATCCCCCCTTCCCTCTACAGGATTAGGCACATCTTCTTTTGAGAGGAGAGAAGTGAGTTTTCTGCTACATATGTGCCAAGAGGCCTCTGACCAGCCCCTGCAATCTCTTTGGTTGGTGACTTAGTCTCTGGGAGCTCCCATGAGTCCTGCTTAGTTGACATTCTCTACTCAGTGATTATTTGGTCAGGGAAGAAATAAAGAAAGAAATTAAAGATTTTCTAGAATTTAGTGAAAAATGAAGGCACAGCATACTCAAACTTACCAAACACAAAGAAGGCTGTGTTTGGAGGAAAATTCATAGCACTAAATTTCTTCATAAAGACACTGGGGAGATCCAATATTCGCAACTTAACAGAACTCAAGAGTTCTCTAGAACAAAAAGAAGTAAGCATACCCAAGAGGCCTAGATGCCAGGAAATCATCAATCTCAGAGCAGAAATCAACTCACTAGATACAAAGAATCACAAAACCAAAAGCTGGCTCTTTGAGAAAGTCAATAAGGTAAGACAAACTCTTAACAAAACTAAGGGAAAGGCACAGAAAGAGTATCTATATCAGAAATGAAAAGGGATACATGACAATAGAAATTGAGGAAATTCAAAAAATCATCAGATTTTACTACAGAAGCCTATACTCAATAAAACTTGAAAATTTAGATGAAATGGATAATTTTCTAGATAGATATTATATACCAAGTTAAACCAAGATCAGGGAAAGTATCTAAACAGTCCCACAACCCCTAATGAAATATAGTCATTAAAAACTCCCCAACCAAAAGAAGCCCTGTAACAGATGGTGTTAGTGTAGAATTCTACCAGACCTTCAGAGAAGAGCTAATACCTAAACTCTTCAAACTATTCCATGAAACAGAAACAGAAGGAACACTATCTGTCTAATTAATTCTAAGAAGTTGCAGTTAGTCTGATACCTAATCCAGACAAAGACTCAACAAAGAGAACATCAGACAAATTTCACTTATGAATACTGATGCAAAAATACTCACTAAAATTCTTTGGAGCAGCCTAACTCTTATCGATTATCTCACCTTGAAATTCTCTTAATGACAGTAAATGTAGAGTACCAGACTAAGGCAAGTAGGTGGCATTATTTAATGAATCAGGGGTTTTTTGGTTGGAATATTTTATTTTTTTCTTTTTATTTATTTATTTTTTTATTGGATATATTCTTTTTTTATTGGATATATTCTTTATTTACATTTCACTTCCCTTTT
>BDUI01053735.1:0-12375 GCA_002335545.1 Apodemus speciosus | reverse complement strand
ATTGTGGGCAGGGTGACCAACATGGAGGGGTACAGTGAACTGGATGTAAAGTAAATAAGTAAAAAAAAAAAAATAAGCAAATGAATAAATATCCATTTCATGGGGAAAAGTCTCTTCCAGAAATTTTAAGATAACAACTTTTAGAATAGTGCAGAATACATCTTTATTAAGCATTGGTGATGTCGTTTCAGAGTACAGAGTCACACCAAAGACAATGTTATTTGAATTTCATTACAAAAGCCAATCCGTGGGAAGAGAAATATATCACCTTTCTAAACAATAAAACAGCATGTTTTTGTTAGTTTGGTTAACTTAGAATAGGAGAAATATGTAGATTATTTGAATGTCAGATTCTTACATTACATTGTGAATCATAAATGCTCTGAGAAAGCCTGTATGGCGGTTTTCATTCTGCTAATGCTGTGCCCCCGAAGACATGCTTGGCTACAACCTTCCCATTAGATAACTAAAGATCGTTCTGTCTTCTGGGAAAGCTCTCTTTCCCTCCTGGCAACAATTTTGACTTGTTTCTTTCTTGGAGTGTGTATGTCCTTTCCCTCCTTAGGATTTATGTTCAAAGTTCTGGGCTAATATCTGCTTATCAGTGAGTGCATACAAATATCGAATGTTGCCCAAGAAGAAGGAAGGAGACGCCCCTGGTCCTAGAAAGGCTCAGTGCAACAGCAGGGGAATACCAGGGTAGGGAAGTGGGAAGGGGTTTATTAGGGAATAGGGGGAGGGAAGAGGGTTTATCGGACTTTCGGGGAGGGGGGATCCTGGAAAGGGGAAATCATTTGAAATGTAAATAAAGAATATATCAAATAAAATTAAAAGAATAAAAAATTTATGTTCAACCAGACCAGGATGGCATGTATCTGAAATTCTCTCTCAGAAGGCTGTTGCTGGAGGATCCTGAGCTTGAGGTCAACGTCAAACTCGTATCATGATTCAGTTTTCAAGAAACAAAAGCAAAATTAATTCTTTTCAGATTTTTACAGATTCCCAGTTAGTGAGTTACTGTACATGAAGGCTTCCACAATTAGACTTGCTCATAATCTTCTTGAACTAAGTAAAAAAAAATATCTGTTAGTGAAGAATCATACACATTCTGCAATGTGACTATTTCATTTGTCTTTTAATTTCTTACTAAGCTATTAATGTTTATAATGTTTGATGTAGTCGGAAGAGTAAGCAGGTGGAAATGTCACATGTTCGCTATATTGCCAAATACACCAAGTATACCAAGACTGTTCACTTAGTATCACTGAAAAGAAAGGACAAAGAAGGCCAATGAATGAGCTGGCCTTCAGAGAGCTCTCATGCTGAGTTTACATAGCACAGATCTATGAAGTTCTCRCAGCGTGGAAATGCCACATCTGTTTCAGTGACAAGAGGTAAAGGCATTSTCTGTTGATGCTGCTTCCCTAGAGCCTAGGTTGTAAGGGCAACTGTTTTAACACTGAGAATAGCATGGTTTGCTAGTCCTGATTGTGTYTTTGATGGATGAGAATTAGTTATAGGTCTGGAAATCTTGGCAAYAAACATATCGATATAAATCAGAAAAATAATTTAAAACAGCATTTCTTTCATAAGAAAGGGATGAAAGAAAATAGCACAAAAACAGAGCAGGTGCAAGTGGCTATTCAGATAAGTTGGATTAATGTGCACTCTAATAGGCAAGCATGGTCTTTTCACCTCTTAGAAGTAAGCACAAGAGTAATGTGCTCTTTTCACCTCTTAGAAGTAAGCACAAGAGTAAATATTTTCCCAATTGAATCTGAAAGGCAAGAAAGTTTTGAGAATGAATTTCACATTGATAAGTCAGCTCTTGCTCAGATAGAGTTGGGAGTTTGCTCTCAGTTCGTTCAACTTACTGGCTTGATTTTTAAATTGAAATCTCAAACACACATACACACAGAGAGCAGAAATTAGACAAGTAAAGGAATAATGACAAATGACAAACTGAAAAATATTTAAATTTCAATGTTTTATTTTGTGTTGTACTATTTTGCAATTGTAGCCATAGGAGGAAAATGAAATATAATGATGGAAAATTGGTAATATTAAAACAGCAAATCCTTTAACAACAAACARTTCATTTAATTAACTTTGAAATAAWTTGATCTTGTTACCCAAGACCTTGTCTCATCCCATGCTTCTTCTATGATTTTTGAGTCCAGAGACTGTGTGCTCCTGACTACCTTGATTTCTTACAGAGTCTCTTCACTTCCTCTTTTGTTTATTATACAGACATAAAAGAGAAGCACTCAGTGTCTTGCCAAATAACAAAGAGTGAAGTAATAGATATTAATATTTGGGATAAAACTACAATTTCACTCTTCAATAATTTTCATGATTTTAAAAGAAGATTTAATTGAACCACAATTGTGAATATTCTTGGTTCTCCAACTGGGGTTAGTAAACATATTTCAGATTTCTGAGTCATCTAGCACAATTTCATTGCAATATTGCATGTTCAGTTCAGCTACTGGAGATGGAAAAATAMAACATAATAATATAAATGTCATAACTCTGTTCATATTCTCCTTTCACTTTTTTATTCTCCATTATTTATTTTTTTCATTTTATATCCCGATCACTACACACCCCATYCCACCCCCACAGAATACTTCTCCTCATCTCTCTCTACTTCTCCTTTGAATGATGGGGACATCCCATAGGTGTCTCCCACCTTGGTTCATCCCTCTCCCACTGAGGCCAGACAAAGCAACCCAGTTAGGGGAAAGGATTCCACAGAGAATGGAATCTTTTAGAGACAACCCCTGCCATACACACACTCCAGTTTTTGGAGTGGACCTACATGGAGATTGAGCTATACCTGTGTAACATATGTGCTCGGGGCCTCAGTCCAGTCTAAGACCTCTTTGGTTGGTAGCTCAGTCTCTGAGAGCCCCCCAAGGATATGTGTTAGTTGACTTTCTTGGTCTTCCTATGGGGTTCCTATCCATTTCAGTGCCTTCAATCCTTCCTGCAACTCTTCCATCAGAGTTCTATTTGTTCAGTGTTTAGCTGTGTGTATCTACATCCGTGTCAGTCAACTCATGGGTGGAGCCTATCAGAGGACAGTTATGCTAGGCTTTTGTTGCAAGCATAATAGCGTATCATTAATAGAGTCAGGGGTTGGTGCTTGCCCAGGGATGAGTATCAAGTTGGGATGGATATTGGTCGCAGTCTCTGCTCCATGTTTGTTCCCACATTGTCTTGTTGCAGGACAAATCTTTGCTTGAAAGTTTTGTGGAAGGGTTTGTGTCCTTGTCCCTCCACTGGGGGTTCCGCCTGGCAAAGGTCTCTTTATATACTGATTAGCCTTTCAGCTGTTACCTGCACTGACTCTTGGAATCTTCCACTATCCCAGGTCTCTGGCACAATTTAGCTCTGTGATACATTTTAAATTGAGTTATTTGGTTTGTTGAAGTCAAACTTCTTGAATACTTTATATATTTTGAATATTAGCCCTCTGTTGGATGTTGGATAAGTAATGATCCTTTCCCAACTTGTAGGCTGCCATTTTGTCCTGTTGGTTAGAGTTAGAGTTAGGGTTAGGGTTAGGGTTAGGGTTAGGGTTAGGGTTAGGGTTAGGGTTAGGGTTAGGGTTAGGGTTAGGGTTAGGGTTGAGAGGGCCCTTTACCTTGCAAAAGCCTTTCAGTTTTATGAGGTCCCATTAATTAATTTTGGACTTTAGTGCCTGAGCCATTGGTGTTGTCTTCAGGAAATTTTCTCCTGTGGTAATGTATACAAGACTGTTTCCCAATATCTCTCCTGTTAGATTTAGTATATCCTATTTTATCTTGAAGTCCTTTATCCACTTGGACTTGAAATTTGTGCAGAGTGATGAATATAGATCTACTTGAATCTTCAATGTGCAGACATTCAGTTAGACCAGTACCATTTGTTGAAGATGCTTTCTTTTTTCATTTTATGGTTTTGGCTTCTTTGTCAAAAATTAAGTGATCATAAGTTAATGGGTTTATTTATGGATCTTTAATTCTATTCCACTGATCAACCTGTCTGTTTCTCTACCAATATCATACAATTTTTATTACTATTGCTCAGTTGTATAGCTTGAGATCAGGAATGGTGATTCCTCCAGAAATTCTTTTATTGTTCAAGATTGTTTTACCTATCTTGAGGTTTTTGTTTTGTTTTGCTTTTCTAAATGAAGTTCAGAATTACTCTTTCCAGGTCTGCAAAAATTTGTATCAGAATTTTGATGGTGGTTACCTTGAATGTGTAGATTGCTTTTGGTAAGATGGCCACTTTCTCTGTGTTAATCCTATTGCTCCATCAGCATAGGAGGTTTCCCTTCTGACATCTTCACTTTCTTTCTTTAGAGACTTGAAGGACTTCTCATAAAGATCTTTCATTTGCTTGGCAAGAGCTACACTAAGATAGTTTATATTATTTTTGGTTATTGTGAAGGGTGTGTTTCTCTAATTTCTTTCTCAGTCCATTTATCATTTGTATAAAAGAAAGCTATTGTTTTATTTGACTTAATTTTGAATCCAGCCACATTGCTAAAAGTGTTTATCAGCTGTAGGAGTTCTATGGTAGAATTTTGTAGATTGCTTATGTATATCGTYATACCATTCATGGATACTGGTAGTTTGACTTCCTCCTTTCTAATTRGTATCCCCTCRATCTCTTTTGTTATTTTATTCTAGAACTKCAAGTACTGTATTGAATAGATAGGGAGAGAGTTGGCAGCCTTGTCTTGTCCCTAATTTTAGTGAAGTTACTTTCCATTTCTCTCCATTTAATTTGATATTGGCTATTGGTTTGCCTTATATTGTTTTTAATGTAACATTATGAAGAATGTATTCAGAAATAAAGTCTTTGTCAGACCATGAGAATATAGCATTGAATAAAATGAGGTTTGTCTTTCTAAATAAATAAATAAATAAAATTAATAAAACAGATAAGGAAAAGTTTTTCCCAAAACCTGAAGATAGGGCTATGAAAATTGATGGTTCTGTTTTCTTTAGTTTCTCCCTGATATTTTTGAAAATAGTTATTACTAGCCTCAAATAGTAGAACTCACATCTTTGTTTTCCTATACATAGCAAATAAAACAAGCCTTGTCTAAAAGCTGACAATATATAGAGGAAANCAAGTACTGTATTGAATAGATAGGGAGAGAGTTGGCAGCCTTGTCTTGTCCCTAATTTTAGTGAAGTTACTTTCCATTTCTCTCCATTTAATTTGATATTGGCTATTGGTTTGCCTTATATTGTTTTTAATTTAACATTATGAAGAATGTATTCAGAAATAAAGTCTTTGTCAGACCATGAGAATATAGCATTGAATAAAATGAGGTTTGTCTTCTAAATAAATAAATAAATAAATAAATAAATAAATAAATAAATAAATAAATAAAATTAATAAAACAGATAAGGAAAAGTTTTTCCCAAAACCTGAAGATAGGGCTATGAAAATTGATGGTTCTGTTTTCTTTAGTTTCTCCCTGATATTTTTGAAAATAGTTATTACTAGCCTCAAATAGTAGAACTCACATCTTTGTTTTCCTATACATAGCAAATAAAACAAGCCTTGTCTAAAAGCTGACAATATATAGAGGAAAMTGTGTTGCAGGTAGYTAATGGAGGGTGGCAAAGGGATGAATTGCCCGAGAAAARACAGTATAAATAAAAATGATTGTAAAACATGTGTACTAGCCATCTTCCAAAGCATACCAGCATGGGCAGGAGGATGGAGTCAGAGAAGTTAGGTGAACCATTTTATGTCTGGCTGTAGATTCATTATATCCCCTGTGCCTATGCACGACTATTGATTTATTCATTTGACTGCTGTTGATTCTATAATACAGTTAGTACTAAGTGGAGGGCCATATTAGATTATTGACATTTTTATTATCCCCAAGTTCTRCATTTCAAATGCATATTTACTATATATGTACCCTGCTACAGTGACAATGAGAATAATATTAAGTGCTCGAATTGTATAGCATGCATTTCTCCCATTTCACTAGTGTTTTGCCTGTGTGTTTATCTTTGGTAGTCAGGACATGCTGCATGCAGTTTAACAATAAAAAATTCATAACTTTCTCAGATTCGTTTCAAAAGCACTACCTGATCTGTCAAAACACATTTAAAAATGTCAAACCACCTTTCCATTATGGCCTTATTTGGAGCTGTAGTGCTTCAATAACCCCATTCAACTGGAAGAAAAGGAGGTGGAAAGGCTCACATGTAAGCTACTGCATGGGCCAACAGGATGTTTGATGGTGAACAGAGTGATCATAAACCAGCAACAGCTCAAGAATTCAAACTGCAAATTATACAACTGCACAACACCCTCAGATCTTGAGAAGAAATGTGGGCTTTGTAAAACCGAGATTAAATCACTGTGCTTTTAAATTATTTCATATAAAATTATYGAGATTTTCTCTTCTCAGCTGAAACTCAATTTCAAGGTGCAGGACATCCAGGAAAGCTGTCTTGATGCAGTTTATATTTCCTTTATGATACAATGGGACCTCTGTAAATCCATAGGAGTCTTTATCAGCTAAGACCCTAGTCTAAATTTCCAGAGAGCAGATGATCACATAATAAACACAATTAACTCCCTGCCAATGTTAAACCAGATGATAGTGGTTACTAAAGCCAATTTGAATTATAAATACTGTACTGGATGGTCTTGTGTGTCAACTTGACACAGGCTGGAGTTACCACAGAGAAAGGAGCTTCAGTTGAGGAAATGCCTCCATAAGATCCAGCTGTAAGGTATTTTCTCAATTAGTGATCAAGGTGGGAGGGCCCATTGTGGGTGGTGCCATTCCTGGGCTGGTAGTTGGCTTCTATTAGAAAGCAAGCTGAGAAAGCCAGGGGAAGCGAGCCAGTAAGAAACATCCCTCCATGGCCTCTGCATCAGCTTTTGCTTCCTGACCTACTTGAGTTCCAGTCCTGACTTCCTGTGGTGATGAACAGCAACATTGAAATGTAAGCTAAATAAACCCTTTCCTCCCCAACTTACTTCTTGGTCATGATGTTTTATGCAGGAATAGAAACCCTGACTAAGACAAATACTTTCCAATCTTATGAGACTCTTACTTTGATTCTCAGGAAAAATCTCTCCTCAGACCCACAGAATTCATCATGGCACAAATGATGTCATCATCTATCCAGTCATCTATGTTGCCAATTGGGAGAGATTTTCATGCAGATAGAACCTATTTCTTTTCAGTTTTTATATTATCCTATATTGCCTAGCCATAAGTATTCATTCTGTAAATGGATAAGTAGTAGCTTTTTATTATTTTTTGTATCTATGATATCTACTGTATTTAAGATACTGCAATCAAATGACCAGGATAGAAACTATGCAACAAGAACAAAACAAACAATGCATCCCTTATCTAAATTTCTCTGTGTAAAGAAGAGGACATATTCAGTCTTTTCACTCTACATTGCCTGACAGTGAAGATTCAGCCTATCTTCCACTTTAAGTCTTATATCTTTGCATCATATCACAATTGCACCTGCCTCCCTGAGATCTGGAAGAAGTCAGTGGGAAGATTTCCAGGGTCAATCATAGACAGTTCATTTTTGAAATTTATTGTAAGCTGTGTATAATATGAAGCATTTCCCACTCCCGACAGCTTGGTGTAGATTTTAAAGTTTAAGAAAACAGCCAAGGGGACACAAATGCCTTTAGCCTCCAATGTTACCATATAATAGTGATAAAACTACAGTAGCTTTATGAGGGCATTTGGGGTTTTCAAAAACAATTCTTGGACCCTTGGAAAGTTGAGTTCCATGAAGATGATTTTCTCCAGGCCTGGAAGGATTGAACTTTGCAAAACACAGGCAAAATGCTTTCATGGGAAGGATTAACAGATAGATTGTACTTGCTTGTTTATTTGTTCAGCAGACAAATCTGTCAAAGGAAAAGAAATATTTTCTCTGCCCATAACAAATGAGAGTARCAGAAAAAAGAATGACATTATGAGCCTAGGAAAGGCTCTGAGACAAGTGCGTGGACACTATCCCCTGTATTCTTAGATTCTGTACATCCTTCTCACTTCTTACTTCTTTTTCATTCCCATCATACATGCAAACTACAGACAAGACACTTAAGAGAATATTTCCAAAATTCAAATCAAGGTTCTTCAACTTCCACTTGGGTACTTACCAAGTATTGTGATATTGCTAGCTGTGTTATCTTTGAAATAAGCCTTACTCTTCTTTTTAATAAGGGGAAAGCAACAACACTAAGCCAAGCAAGAGGAAAGGTGCTTTCATGGCACATAGTCAACCAATGAAAGTCCCATGACATTAACAACACCTGTCTGGGATTCTAAGCCAAGCTTGACACTTACTGAGTTTCTGATGTCTTCAGTTCTTGCAAGAGCCACTCTGGGAAAGCCACTTCACTATCCTGAACATTTTGACTTTCCTCCATTTTGTCTCCTGGATCTTAATGTCACCTAAATAGTTTTATTTTTCCTGTGTACTGATATATATTCTGAGAAAATTAAGCAACACTTCAGCATGTCAAATTATTCCCAGTAGATATTTTCTGTTAAAACAATTTGCTTGATAAAAAGCAAACTGTGTTTTCTAAAAATCCTCCTTAAACTGATTCTGAAGCACTAACCATCTTTAGTGGCATGTTAAATTATGTAAAGAATCAACATGTGTTATTTGTGGCTCTAAAGATGAATTATGGTACTGGTATGAAATGCATCCTGACAAGTACTTACATATAATTCCATGAAAGCACCAACAACAGAGCAGGATGCCTGTGGCAACAGGAACAATTATTCCCACTGGGTTTGAAACAGTTTCGTGGAATAGATCCCCATGTATCCTTGAGGCACTTTGAAGGCAGTTGGATTTAACCTTAATRTTTGCTATAATATTTAAGATTATATAACATATTTTTGAGATATTATTATTGAATTATCGTCTATTTATTTCTCCTATTGCCGAAGTRGTACAGCMTCTCAGAAAGAAATATGAGATATAAATTACAAACAAGGAATGTTTCTATCTCACTAATTGGCAATGACACTTTGTATAYTGATAAACATGTTTGTATATAAATATAAATACTGGCTGGGCAGTTGTTTTGTTTGCCCTGTTGMTGTCCATTGACTGTGATCCCTCCTGGAGCCATACAGATATGAGTAACCTGTGCTGAAGCAAAATGCTATGCTTACATCTGTCTTCCTGCTGYAGTTGCAGCTGAGTTRATGTCTGTGGCCCATGTTGCCACCAAAAAACAAGCATGTTTGTGGACTGTGCTGCTGCCTGAAGCCATGTTGATATATGTGGGCCGGTCTATTACCAGGGATATGATGATGTTTATGGCCACTGCTGTCACTGTAAACCATGCTGAGGTCTATGGCACCTGCTGAAACCTGAGGCAGGTGGATATCCAAGGTCTTAACAGGTAAGTGGAAGTTCACGCTCCATGTTCCTTCTGACTGKAAAAGACAAGGAAGCTTTTGCTGTAGTAACAATGACTGCAGACTCACAGTCGAGAAAGTCGGACATAGAAGACTTCTGTGACAAGCCTCAACCACCTCCCCCAGATTAACTACCTAAACAGGAAGCCAGCAAAGAGCACTCTTAAAAATTGTGATAAGGATACTGAGGTGTAACTCTCTACAATAGATGGCTACTGGCAGYGGTAGAAGTAACATAGAAATCACTTTATTTAAGAGGCTGGCCCTGGGAGTTTGACCATGMACCAGTGATTGATTATATGAATAGCACAAATCATTCTCCTTTTTAAGCCTTGTTTTTCTGGTGGCAGAAGGCCACAAGGGTAAGGGATAGTCATGGGAAGACTGTCAAGTAAGGGTGATTGGAATATATTATGTGAAATTTTCAAATAATCAATAAAATATATATTAAATAAAACAAAATAATATAAACACTGAGTTTGTGCAAGTTTGTGTAGGCATGCTTGCAGAGGCATGCATATCAAAAGGTCAGGGGCTGAGCCTAATGGCAAAAGCTTATATTCCCACCTACTTGGGAATCTGAGTCAGGAAGATCAGAAGTCTAAGACCAAGCTTAGATCCAATTCACAGTACTTCAAGAAAGAAACAGATTATCATAAAAGAATTATTAAAATAATGATGGAAACAGGATGTGGTGGCAACTTGTAGTTAGTAGCATGGATCACAATTTGCTTTGATAGACAGGGGGAAACTGAGAGCTTGCTGCAAAGAGTGGTGTGCTTCAGTAAGCTTAAGAATCTTATCTRTAGTGCTATCGTCATGACTGTCCTTGATATAAAGGCAGAACTTTGCAGTGTAGTTTACTTCCATGTATCTCAAAACATATGTTATAGTTCATTTCTATATATCAGATACCAATAGGTTAAATATGTGACACCATGTACATAAATATTTTCTGTTTTCATAAGCTATAGCAAGGTATTATAGGATAACACTTAAAAATAAACTGATCAGGAATGGGATTTGAACATAGAATATCTAAGATCTTCTTGGCATCCAAAACACAATGAAATTGAAATTATGTGATAAGTACACTATAAGTGAATTACATTATATAACCTATAGATATCTATATCTATGTCACTATATATAATCCATATCTATCTATTTCTATCTCTATATATTCATTTATATCTTCTGTATCTTTATATCATATAAATAGATAGGTACATAGATACATAGATAATATATACAGAGAGATGATAGATATATAAATAGATGATAGATGACAAGTATTAAAATTTGAGTTACTGAATAATAAAAATCTAAAATATCAAAATTGCCCTATTTCATATATTTCTTACATGTATTTGTTTAAGTACCTTTCTATTGGGTAATTATCTATAACTGAAATTGCTTATCTAGAACACAGTATATGTTGCCGTATAGCTTTTAGTGGATTTTAAGATTATTATGCCAAATTGTAATCTCACCAGTGATATAAAACTGGTAAGAAAAGCAGCAATAGTTTCTGCTCTATACTTTTTCCCTGCATTTCATTTTGACAGGAAGAATTCTGGATTAATATTTTTGAGGTGAGGGGGTGGCCCTATCCCTCAAATGTAGGCTGTGCCTACTCACTGGATATGGTCTCTACAAGTTCTGTCTCCCCTTTGCTAGGTATTTCAGCTAAATACCCTCCTGTTGGGTCCTGGGAACCTCCTGAGTCTCTAGCATCTGAGATTTTCTAGTGGCTGCCCCCATTCCCCCTCCCCTGCTAATACACACCTACTTTCAAAATTCTGACCTTCTGTACTTCTCCCCAATCCCTGCCCATATCTGAACTGCCCCCCTTTTCCTTTCCCTCCTTTCTCCCTCCCAGATAACTCTCTCCCTCTACTTCCCAGAGGTTATTCTATTCTCCCTACTGAGTGGTACTGTGACATCCACACTGTGGTGTGATCTTCTTTCTTCTTGGGTTCATATGGTCTGTGAGTTGTATCGTGAGTATTCAGAGCTTCTGTTTTGGCTAATATCCACTAATCAGTGAGTATATACCATGTATGCTTTTTTGTGATTGGGTTATCTCACTCAGGATATTTTCAAGTTCCATCCATTTGCCTGTGAATCTCATAAAATCATTGTTTTTAATAGCTGAGTAGTATYCCATTGTATAAATATACTACATTTGCTGTATCCACTCCTCTGCTGAGGGGCATCTGGGTTCTTTCTAGCTTCTGGCTATTATAAATAAGGCTGCTATGAAAATAGTGGAGCATCTGTCCTTGTTATATGTTGGAGCAACTTTTGGGTATATGACTAGGAGTGGTATAGCTGGGTCCTCAGGTAGAACTATGTCCAATTTTCTAAGGAGCTGCCAGACTGATTTCCAGAGTGGTTGTACCARCTTGCAATCCCACCATCAATGGAGGAGTGTCCCTCTTTCTCCACATCCTTGCCAGCATCTGCTGTCAAGTGAGTTTTTCATCTTAGCCATTCTGACTGTTGGGAGGTGTAATCTCAGAGTTGTTTTGATTTGCATTTCCATGATAACTAAGGATGTTGAATATTTCTTTAAGTGCTTCTCAGCCATTTGAGATTCCTCAGTTGAGAATTCTCTTGTTACCTCTGTACCCTACTTTTTAATAGGGATATTTGGTTCTCTGGAGTTTATCTTCTTGAGTTCTCTGTATATATTGGATATTAGCCCTCTATAAGTTATAGGGTTGGTAAGATCTTTTCCCAATCTGTGGATTGCCATTTTTGTCCTATTGACAATGTCTTCTGCCTTACAAAAGCTTTGCAATTTTATGAGGTCTCATTTGTCAATTCTTGATCTTAGAGTATAAGCCATTGGTGTTCTATTCAGGAAATTTTCTTCTTTCCTAACATGTTTGAGGTTCTTTCTCACTTTCTCTTCTATTAGA
>BDUI01053733.1:2085-12454 GCA_002335545.1 Apodemus speciosus | reverse complement strand
GGGGGAACAAAGGGTAATACTCAGAAGAGGACCAGCAGATCACTGCCAGGTTCAAAACATGGTTACAAAATTTCCTATCCCTGTGAATTTTGACAAGTTAACCCAGAAATGCAGAAACAGGACAGTGCAGCTGGCTCACCCTACCTACGGACCTGGATCTTATGTTTCCACCAACTAGTATGGAAAATATTTGCTGGGGGTAGGGGGGAGAGGGGAGCTGTATCTGTGCTCAACACGTGCAAACATTTTTCTGTCATTACTGAATAAACAATGCAGTTTGTAACGATTATGTCCCTAGCATTTGAGTTATGGTATGTGTTTGCAGCAATCTAGAGCTGCCTAAAGTATTCAGGAGGATATGTGTAAGTGACTTGTCAACAATAAAAGAGAGACTTGAGCATCTAAGGATTTGGGTATCCAAGATGGATCTTTGAACCAACCCCCGCCCCCTGCAGATACGGAGGGACAACTACATTCATCTTGCAGAACAGTGGCATGGCACAATTTGTGGCCCTTGACACAGGAACTGGCAATTACTAAATGGTCAATAAAATGAAATGTGCTGGCTTTCTTATTGTGCTATTCAGTTGTCTGAAATGACCTTGAAATATGATGGAAGAGAAAGAACAGAGATCCCAACATCAGTACCATCTGAGAATGCAATGAAAAAGGCACATTGTCCTCAAAGGGGCCCATAAAAAGTCCAGGATCAGCTAATATAACATAAAAGCATTCATTCACTTAGTAAAAGTGTAACACTCCAAAGAAGAGCAACTTGTAATAGGGCTCCATTCACTATTACATACCCAACCTAACTGAACTGGAGGGGCTGGATTCTTAGTTTTGCCTTGGTTATTAACTCCGCATCCATCAAACTAGGTAGACTCCATACCCCTCCCATAGATTGAAAACACCAGAACACACTTTCCAGACCCTTGGAGATAAATCAATGTACCCTCGCCTCTCCTTAAAGCCCCACCTTGAAAAGAGTGAACGTCTTGTTGACTCAACATCTCCCCATCTGAAATTCAGTCATGAACTAGGTGCCTAAAGGTGATTGCTGCCACCCGGATGGCTGCAGTTGTACTTATGTCCAGACTAAGCCAATCTGGGGAGGCAGAAAACTCAGTGGTTGGCCAGGGCTGCAGAGGTTGGGAAGAAATGACAACGCCGCCGCCTGCTGCCGCTGACGAGGACGACGACGACACGACGACGATTGGTGGTGAAAGCAGATTCTTTTGGAGATGACAAAAACGTTCTATGACTGATGATGATGGTTGCATGATCCATGAATATACTAAACCACTGAATTAAATGCTTTGGATGAATAAGCTATAGAAGATACTGTGAATTACATCTCAGTGGTACCACTATCTTTAAAACCACATTTCTGCCCCACCCATTTCATCTGCCAGAATAAGGATTCTCTATTTCAGAAAGCAGAAGTCAAACTCAGAGGGATATTCCCCAGCAACAAATCTAGAAATCGACTGTCAACTTTTGAAGAGACATGGTTCCCCAAAGCCCAAACCCCTCTGACTAACAGATTTTCATATCTGTGAAACCACATTCAGTTTGACAAAAGAGGCACACAGAAAGACCACTGCATTCTGCAAACCTGATACATAGACTGGGGGGTGGGGGGCGGGGCAGACAGCCCCTTCCTCTGAGAGGGAAGCCTCACCTAACAAAAAGTTAATAGGAACAGAAGAGACACTGGGAGGCTTACATATTTTGTCCCTCTCAACCTCTGGCACTTTGTTTTCCATAACCACGACTTGGTAAAAACATTATTACCAGAATTCTACAATGTGCCCACCCACCAGTGGCTAACATACACAACTGCTGGAGCTTCCAAGAGCTGACCACATGTTCTTTTTCAGGGGCACCAAGTCCTGATAACCTTGAAGGTTGGCATACTGGAGTATTGCTGAACATGAACTGAGAGGTGCCAAGGGCCTCCAAGTGGTGGTGGTGGAGGGTTGGGTTGGGTGTGGTTTGGTTGTTTTAACATTCACTGTGTCTCTCAGCCTCTGAGAGATCTGAGTGACTATTGCCACTTTACAGAGGAGAAGCTCAGGCTTGGTAAGGTGCCCAGAGTCAAACAGTCAACAAGCACTGGGTCAGTCTATGAACCCAAGAAACACCAAAGCTCACTCGTCCTCTATCACTTCTACAGAATGAAAAAGATGAGACCTAAACACAGGAAATCATCTTGGCTRAGAGAATGAGGAGCCAGTGAGAGGAAGGAGGTGACCAAGTACCCCTCAGAAAACGCCAGAACAAATCACCATCAGCAATGGCTGGGAACTGACCAGGCTCACYTGCACACCCAATAAGAACTCTCAATGTGGTAAGACTTTCTCTATTTTTTAATGTATTTTTTAATATTTAGTTGCTTATGCTCTGTGTTCATACCAAGGAGGGCGAAACCATACAGAGTTTAAGAGGTTTGCTTTTATGAARTCATTTTATGGAAATTTTGGCTTATTCGAGAGAAAAACACATTGGAGAGGAGCTATGGTTTAGGCTAACGCAGATGACAGTGTTGCTTCAGGTTAAGTACAAAGTCTTTGGAATTTGCCAACTTGTATTTGAATACCTTGGACCCACCTTGAGCAGGTTACTGACTCCTTGGCTGCTTGGTGTCATAATTCACAAAGTAGAAGTAATATTAAAATGACGTAGCTAAATTCTGCCAATGGCTAGAGGCCATTTTTATTGCCTCTGACTCACAGACAAAGGAAATCTTAACCCAGAGAGCCAGAAAATTACTAGTTACAAAACGAAAGCAATGCTACAGACATATAACTGTACATAGCTATGTGTCTATTTTAAAGCTATAATGGACAAGCACTGACTCTTCATTAACAGTAATGATCAAGATGGTCTGATTGAAGAAAATTAGTACACAGGAATTAATATGATAAAGCAGCAGACGCCTCACAATAACACAATACCTAAAATGGGAGAAAACACTGAAAACATGTTAAGAAGTCACGTCAATCACAAGCTGTTAAAGCAATAGTTACAAGTAGCAGAGGRGGGTAGTTAGTCATAAAGCAGAGAGACCAGCATACTTATGCCACTATCAGTCTTTCCACAGAGTCTCAGAACTGACCCATCCGGCTGGTTAACCTTTGAACCCCAACACTGCAATGATTCTTCCTATCTAAAGAATTCATGCTCTTCAAAGATAAGGCAAATTGCCAGTCACMCAACATGCGTTCCTCAGATTCAATGCTCAGATACAAAATGCAAGTCAGAATCTAGCAGGTTTGGTCCTGTAGGATCCATTCTGGGCACAGAAGGACCACGCAGATTCCAAAACACCAGGCCAGTGGATGAAACTGTGTGACTCTGGGCTAGTGATTACGCAAGCATGTGTTCTTGTTTGCAAAATCAAAAGATAGGTGAGATTAACACACAAATCAAGCCATGGCTACTGCAGAGTACTGTGCCTCTGAAACCGCAGGAGCAGGCAAATGACACTGCTACATCCTAGCATCTAGTGCAACGCCCAGGAAATAGCAAGCACTTCATATGTTTGCTGAGTGAGGCAGAGGATCAATTAAAGCTCGCCTGGGGTCAGCCATGCTGCTGATACAGTGCATGCCTTTAATCATAGCACTCTTGGGAGGCTGAGGCAGGAAGATCACTGCTCCCGGCAAGTGTAAGGAAGCCCTGTTTCAAAGAAAAGAAGAGGAAGGGGAGAGAAGGGGAGGAACAGGGAAAGGGGAGAGGGAGGGGGMAAAGGGAGAGGAAGAGAGAGAAGAAGAAGAAACCAATCAAACAAGCATAGGGGTCAACCAAAATTTCCAGACCCAGCTTCTATGTGGGCTCCAAACTTACCTCAAACTAGAGATAATGTGTCCCCTGAAACAACAGGCCCTGCTCTTTGGCCCTGGAAAGCCTAAATGCTTGCTGCCCTGACATTCCATCCCCTCACTCCTCGGTTTTAAAAGCGACAGGCTTACTAAATGACACCTTGGCACTTAAGTCTTTCTCTAATGAAGCCTGGGGGCCATTCAGCCAGCTAGGATCCTACTCCGTTGAAGCAACCATTCTTAGCTGAATGATACCATCTATTAGGAAACCCATCACAGAGACAGGAAAAGAGTCAAAGACAACCCCACTATCTGCCTTCACTTCCTGAGTATCAAAATGAAAAAAAAAAAAATCGCCTGAACTATTTTTAAATGAACCCGATGAAAAGGTACCCTCCTTGCCCTGCAAGGTGCTCAATCCTAGAATGTTCTAATTTGGCCACAAGGAGAAACTCTAGGCTTCCTCTGCAAAAGTTAGATGGCATGCAGATTTTAACACACACACACACACATACACCTTGTGCCAAGAAGTGGGGAGGGCAGCAAAAAAAAAATGGCTTCACAGAAGCTCAGGGAACCTTTTAGATGAGCTTAAACTTCTCTTTTTTCGGAGCAAGGGCTGAGGATTCCCCTCTCAGCCTTCTGAATTTTAAAAGATAGTGCGGGAGAGGATGGGTATGGAGCAAGGGAGCGGGAGAAGGAGAAAGACGGATGTGTTCGGTCTATTTTTAAACCTTCGCCCACAGTTTAGAGTAAAGGAACACTCTGGTTCTATACTCCCACCCCTGTCACCTTCTGCTGAGCACAAGAATCAAAACCTGCACACGTACACCGCACCGATCTGCGTCTAGGGATTACTGTCAGTGCTCCCAGGATTGCAGCCTAACCAATCACCCCAACGCAGAGAACCCAACAGTCTGGACTAGGCTAGAGCTGCGCGCAGGGCTCCTGCAGGGTTCGAAGCAGTCACCCCCCTCCTCCTCTTCCCAGGGATGGGCAGCGCCCCCTCAGCACTCTCCATTCCCAAGGCTGGGCACCGAGGTGAGCAACTCGCCCCCTAAGGAAACCAAGCCGTGGAAGCGGTTTTCCCCAACAGGCTGCGGCAGGCTCACTCCAGAAACACCTGTGTCGCACACACCCGCCCAATCCAGAGTACCACCCCGATGGCCACCTCCCGGCCGTCCCCGAATGCCGAGGGTTAGGCGACCAGATTCCTCCGAGGCAACTAACTCGCTCTTTTTACACATCCTTCTTGCCTCGCACGAACATAGACACCCATCACTCTGCGCCCAGGGAGGGATGAAAGCCGGTAGCGCGCGGGCGACCGGGAGCCGAGCGCCGCCGCCGGGTGCCCTCCTGCGCTGCTCCGGACACTCACTCTTGAGCGCGCTGATGAGCGACTTCCCGTCCTTGATGAGCTCCTTGATGAATTTGTTGGTCTTGTCCAGCTCCGCTTCGTGCGACTTGAGCGTCTCTCGGAAGTGAGGGCTGTCGAGGCAGCAGTCGCTGAACTCGAGCGCCGGGAGCCCCATTCTGCCCGCAGAGCCGGGCTGAGGGGACGCGCCTCGCACACTGGTCGGCGGACACCCGCGACGACGGCCGATCCACAGGTGTGGGGGGCGCCGGCTACCCCGCGCCCGGGGTCAGCGGGAGCAGGAGACTCAGGACCGCAGCCGGGACCCGAACGGACGGCGGCTGCTCCCGCAGAGAGCCACCGAACTGCACACCGGCAGAAGGAGCGGCGGCGGACCCTTGGCGGCGCCTGGAAGCGAACGAGCCCGGCCACCGCCTCCCCGCCTCCTCTGCGGGCTTGCTTGCTCCTCGGCAGCCTCAAGCAGCCTCGAGCGCCCTCTCACAGAAGCCTCAGCCGCCCCGCCGGCGTCCGGGCCGCCCGAACCTGCTAGCGATGACCTAATCCCCTGAAGAGCCAATCAATGAGCTTGCCTCAGCCCGACCCACGGGGCCGCCCTGCCCATCCGCGGTTCTAATCCAATCAGGTCTTTCTGAAGGTGGGGCCTGGAGAGGGGGCGGAGCCCGTGCCAGCACTGGGTCCGCAGAGCAAACTCCGCCCCCTTCTGCTCAACGCTAGTTGCAGAGCTTGAAGAACCCTGTGCTGCCTTCTGTAGTGGGTGCGCCCCCGCCATCCTGAACCTGGCCCGCCTGAAATCAGACGTCTGCTGACTAGGGATCCGAAGAGCCTAGGTGTGCGGAGCAGGAAAAAGCCGGAATGAGAACTGCCATTCTCTGCTGCCCACCGGACACTCCTGAGCATTCGAGCTTGCACTCAAAATACAGCCCCTTGCCCAGAACTCTGAGTGCTCGGAGCTCGCAACCCCCGCTTCCAGTCAAGCAGAACGTATTTGCTTCTTTTAAATCACCAATTCCCCTTCCCTGCAGTCCTCTCGCCCCCTACTGTCCGTCCCACTAGTGGCCACTCCTGCTCATAACCCACCCACGGCTGCAACCCACAGAAGGTTCTCACGTCCTTAGCAAGAATTCAGCCTTTCCTATTGGATTCCTCGCACTGGTTTACACAATTCTGTCCAATGTCGGCTACTCTTCGCTGCTGCACAGCTTCACGAGGGCACGTGCCGACGCAGTTCTCTGGTGGGGTGCATTCCTATAGGCTAGAACAGCGACTAGTATTTAAGAACAGATAATGTGTGCTGTGTAGTCAACTATGCATCATTCTCCACCTTCCATTCTCCATTCTTCACCCTCCGTCTGATCAACCACAGGAGTCAAGGTAACAGCTCCCTCAGAGTATTTGGTAAGCTAGGTCCCAGTGTCTAGAACTGAATGATGAATTCCTAGAGAACAGAGACTGCCTTTGGCTAAATTATTTCTATGTCCAGTAACAGCGCATCTTCATGGGGTGGGGGAAGGTGCTTCTTTGTGTTTTCAATCAGTCGGCTATTATAGACAAAGTCCTGGACTCAGACTCAGGATAGAACCAGGAGCCCAGAAAGACCTTGAAACGTCACTGTTTCTGTTCTAGAGAGAAGCATTGCCTTGCTGCCTGATGTAAGGATGGAAGCCCCGGAAGCCCTAGATGCTTGCAAAAGAGTTTCAGACTCCAAAATGTCAGAAAAAGGAGTCCCTGTGTGGGAAATTAATTGATGTATTTCTCGAATGAATGAATGAATGAATGAGATCGATTTCAAACAAAGCCAGGCTTGGGAGTAGGCACAGATAGCAGATAGTAATTAAACCCTGGAAACAATCATTCCTCCCTTGCTATGGAGGGGAAAAAATTCTGGAATGGAAATTCCATGAAAGTAAATCTGTTTATTAGGCTTATCTTGAGTATCTAAAGGTAGGTACTCTGATTATCTATTGCTACATAATGGCTCACACAAAACTTCCATGCACTAAGACATTGACCACCTATGTGAAGACTCAGGGTTAGGGGAGAAGCAGGGACCCAGCCTATTGTGTGGGTCCCTACTGTGATCAGAGTCAGTGACAGATACTAGAGCAGTGACCATCCCTCTCCTCTGAAAGACTGGAGGCTTCTCCATGTGACTCTCTGGAGCCTAAATTCCTCAGAACATGTAGCAAACAAGGAGAAGTCATTGCTTTCTGTGACCCAACCATAGATGTCACACACTTCTGCCTCTGTTGGCTGCCAGCAAATCAGTCACAAGTTCACTCCGATGAAAATGGAGGAGGACCCGACTTTACCACTAGTTAGACATGAACAGGCAATATTGTCCTACGCCGTTTCTGAAGAACATACTCTGCCTTGGTAGGCCTGGCAAATCTTGTAGCATTCAATAAATGTTAAATGAATGAAACGAAACGGGATCCACTATTAGCTGTTTAATCTTGTTGAGGAATATTAGGCAAATATGCACACAGCCATACCTGAATGTAAAATAAATACATTCACTGTCATTTATTCAGTTTCTGCTTTTTTAACTTTTTTTAATATGTAATTAATGTCTACAATGTACTAGGTAACTTGAAYCAGCTAATCAATATGGGTGGCACAAATATATTCGCAAACATGTAAATTAATGTGACCATGTTCCCAGGGTCCTAGGCTATAGGGCTAATTCAGGTCTTAATAAGCCAGCTTCAACCACTTACCCTTCTCCCTACCCTCTACCCCCAAAATGGAGAAAATGATGAGGAAAAAGCACTGATTTTAATCAGTGTGGCTATACCCAGAAGAAAGAAAGACCAACCCTTCAGAGGTACTGACAGGAACTCCCAGACGACTTAGAAAAGAGCCAGAGGCAGAAGACAAGAAGCTTGCATACTTAAACAAACAGCCCTGGGTAGACTGTGATCTACTTGATCATTATCTCAGGCATTAAGTAAATTGCTGTTGCCTRGGAGGTATCCACAGCTCCTGCCAGGAAGTGATTAGCGGCCAGACCCGTCCATCCTAACTAGTATCCAGCAGCTAGGGAGCCCGGAGCAAGATGGAAGCAGAGATGATAACTTGTTACTGTGTTTACATTTACCCACCSGACACCTCCCGGCTTCAGAATGCCCAAGTAAAGAGTTCCTACTTGCAGCAAAAGCAGCCCCTAARTCCTTGTTACAGCCATTCMCAAATAYGTAAGTGTGCAGATAAGGGAGACGAGTCCTGTAAATTCACTCTGGAGTCCTGGCAAGTAACTTCCCACTCTTTCAGCAGTCTTGAGAGAAAGAGAGACTTAGACTACAGCAATGCTGAATACAGAAGTTTGCATGTASAGGSTGTGCCTGGGCCTTTCTTAGAAAGCAGGCCGCACAGGAAGGGGACTGCAGAGATGCAGGTTTGTCAGCGGGCTAGGGGGTGTGCATGCACGTAATAAAGACTTGAAACTAGATGGAAGATGGTTAAGRTCAGCAATGACTCTCATCTGAAAAGGAGACCCCGGCACGGTGTGTCTCTGGCCCTAGAGCTGAATTTCTCTTGCTGTGGGGTTTATTTGGTTGGTTCATTTGTTTATGCTTTGGTGGCGTGGTAGTGGTTATGGTGGTGGTGAAAGGGACTTTGACCACCTTGAGCATGACAAACATGATTCTCACAGGCCTTGCCCTTCTCCCACTCTGCCTTGCTAAATAAATAAATACTTTAGATTACATCCTAAAGCTCAGCCACTAAGGTCTATTTCCTTATTTGGTCATTTCCCCCTTCTGAGGCTACCAAGGTCCAGCTATCAAAGTATTGAAGTTCAGCAATCAAAAGCCCCCTTTGGTTTACCCCATGAACACGCCAAATCAAAATACATCACCGCACCACTCTATCCTAGCCCACTGTAACACAGGCCTCCTCTTTCTCTCTTCTTAAAGGTTATACCTGCAAGGTCAAGGTTATACCTGCAAGGTCAAGGTTATACCTGCAAGGTCAAGGTTATACCTGCAAGGTCAAGGTTATACCTGCAAGGTCATTTGCTGCTGTTTTCCCCTCTGAGTCAGAAAGCAGCCACTTTTCTTCCCAGCTTAATAAAGGACRGCTCTGTGCAATCAGGTGTTTGGGTGTAGTTTTGGCCAAATGTGGGGCCAGGAGGGAACTCCGCTGAGCAGGRGTCTCCTTTATTGATGCAGTGAGCGAATGGGCCAGTGACCCACTGATTATTTTCACACATTCCAGTCCTTCTGGGGCCTTTCCCTCRTCTCACAGCTGCTGATTGATAAGTCCCCCAGCCTGGCTGTCCTATACAGTCCCCAGGTTATCGGGTGGCAACCTTCAAGTGTCTGGTGTCCCTGTTCTGTCCTGTGGGATTAGGGAGACTGCACCCCACCATGACTTTCACTGGTTAGGGTACCCTCCCACAGGCTGGTTGCTATTTATGCATATTCCGTCTAGTCTGGTCTGGTAGGAGGTTCCCCCTTTCACTCTTGGTGGTCTCGCTGTTGGAATCCAGAGTCCTTTTCCCCTCTGAAAAAGCCTCAGACCCACTGGGATCCCTCTCTTTGATATGGAGCCTGAGTGACCAACCACTCCCTCCCAGAGACCTCTCCTTGGCCTCTYGAGAGACACAGGGATGCCTGGTCACTCCATTTTGGCCCACCTACCATGAAGGGTGGTGGGTTCCACCTACTCCGTTTTGATTGACTCGACCTTGGGATGTCACCTCCAGAATCTCAAATGGCTAAAACATCCAGACAKTCAATTACCTAAACTCGTTCACKATAGTGCCCAGGTTGGGCCTCTCTATCTACTAGATCTAGACGGCTGCCTAACTGCTCTCAGGATTCRAACCTTATTCAGGGTCTTTACAAGTTTTGTGGGCAATAGAAATACTTTATACCTCTGTTTTCTCTTCTGTCTGCTCCAAGCCCTCTGTGTAACTCCTACGATGAACTTTTCCAAACTCTGTTGTAAACCTTTTCACCATTTTGTGTCCTGTTTAACCCTCTGTCAGCCGATGCAGGTGTATCCCCCACCCCTCTCCTCCTCTCCCATCCCCATCCCAATCCTCCAACCCCTGGCATATGGCCCAAGAGCCTGCAACTTTGCAAGCCATCCCAGCAGGCCTGAGCTGCTACGATTACTGCTACAGCCCCCACTGCCCACAGGTATGGAAGTCTCCCCCCCCCAC
>BDUI01053719.1:3434-14794 GCA_002335545.1 Apodemus speciosus | reverse complement strand
TACAGTATTTAAATTTCAAACTGTCCTGTACTCTATCAGGTCTAAGAGTTTTCTGGAAAACATTTTTGCAATTCTCATGTATGATTTCATAGAATTTTCTAGTAATTATTCTTTGACTTTTATCTTTTTATTAGTATCCATTTCTGTTTTTTCTATTTGCTTATTATTCCAGTTTAGATTTCCAGCTTTAAATCAGATGAACACAGAAACTTAACACTCTTGACTTCTTCTAATGGAGATGTGTTGAGTTGTTACTTATTTAGTTTACTGTTGGTCATACATTTCTGATATGTAGTTAAGTTGATATTTGTTCCTTTCATTTCTAGTCATTTTTTGTAATAGAATGTTGAATTTTGTCAAAGATTTTCTGGGCAAGCAAATTATTATGTAATGTTAGTCTATGAGTCCATTGATGTGAYATACTAAAAATATAGATTTGTATATACTAGACCTTGTTTGTATMAGTGAGGTAAGACAGCTTTCTTATGGTACTTGTTTTGTTTTTCTATATTTTTTGGAGGAGTGCATTTAGGGGTATTTTTGGCATTTATTTTTAAATTTGGTTTGAAAGAATCCTATTGATCAGGTTTGCRTCTATGATCWACGAGATTGATCTATACTTTTCCTTTTTGTTTATTTTATGTTCATTTAGTTTTATCATTGGGAAGATCATGCCATCATAGAACATTTTGATAAGGTTTATCCTCTTTCTCACTTACCTAATAGCTTTAGATAAAATTTCATCTCTAAATGTCTATTAGACTCCAGGAAAGAGTTCCCCTAATTATTGTCTTATTTTACTTACAAATTTTTATTAATTTATTTTATTTGTATTCAAAATGTTGTCAACTTTCCTAGTCTCCCCTCCCCGAGTTCTTTACCCCATCTCCTTCCCCTTGTCCCGAGAGTGTGCTCCCCCACCCACACTCCATCCGCCCTAAACCACCCACCTATCCCTTGATCATCTTCTATAATATCGATTCTCCCTGGGGCATCAAGTCTCTACAGGATTAGGCGCATCCTCTCCCACTGAGACCATACAAAGCCGTCCTCTACTACATATGTGCCAGGGGCCACAGGCCAGCACATGTATGCTCTTTGTTTAGTGGCTTGGTCTCTGGGAGCTCACAGGGTTCCAGGAYACTTGATAGTGTTGTTCTTCCTATGGGGCAATCATCCCTTTCAGCTCCTTTTAATTCTTTCCCAGGTTCTTCCTTGGGGTCTTAGATATGAGCCCAATAGTTGTCTATAAGTATCTGGATRTGTCTTGGTCAGCAGTCGGTAGAGCCGCTCAGAGGAGAGCCATRCTAGGCTCTTTCTTTAAGCACAACATAGCATCAATAACAGTGTCAACCTTTGGTTCTCACCCATGAGATGAATCCCAAGTTTTAGTGGTCACTGAATAGCCTTTCTTCAGGCTCTGCTCCATTTTTACCCCTGTATTTCTTTGAGACAAGAACAATTCTAGKTCACAAATTTTKTTGGTAAGTTGGCAACCCTGTCCCTCTAGTTGGGGCTATGTCTATCTACAGGAGCTGGTCTCTTCAGGTTCATTCTCCCCAGCAGTAGGGCAATTTGACTAAGGTCACCCCCATTGAATCTTGGGAGTCTCTCATATCCCAGGTCTCTAAAACATTCTAGAGCTACCCCAAGCCCTCCCACCCCTAAAACTGCATATTTCCATTCATTCTTCTGGCACTCTGAGCTTCTCTCCTGTTTCCCACTCCATATCTGATCCTGTACCCCTTTCCCCTCCCTTTCTCATCTCCATCTCACATTCCTTCTTTCCTCTGCCTTTGATGATTAATTTTTCCCCTTCTAAGTAGGATTGAAATGTTCTCACTTGGGCCTTCCTTCTTGTCAAAGTTCATAAAGTCTCTCAGTTGTTACATGGGCCRTCTGTACTTTTTCCATAAGTTCCACTTATCAGTGAGTACATGCTATGCATGTCAGTTTTGGTCTGGRTTACTTCACTGAAGATGATATTTTCTAGTTCCATCCATTTGCCTGCAAATTTCATGATGTCTTAATTCATGATGTCTGTTTTTAATACCTGAATAGCTTTCCATTGTGCGAATGAACCACATTTTCTGTGTCCATTTTTCCATGTGGGACATCAGGGTTTCCAATTTTTGGCTATTATAAATAAGGCGGCTATGAACATAGTGGAGCATGTGTCCTTGTAGTATGGTAGAGTACCTCTTAGGTACATGCCTAGGATCTGTATAGTTGGGTATTCAGGTAGAATTATTTCCAGTTTTCTGAGGAAGGACAAGATTTATTTCCATAGTGGATGTACTAGGTTATAATCCCACCAGCAATGAAAGAGTGTTCCGCTTTTCTACATCCTTTCCAGCATGTGCATTCACTTGAGGTTTTGATCTTATCCAATTTGATTGGTATAATCAAGGACATTTTAATTTGCATTTTCCTGATCACTAAGGTCTTTGAAAWTTTCTTTAAGTGCTTCTCAGCCATTTGATATTCTTCTGTTGAGAATTCCCTTTTTAGTTATGTAACCCAATTTCTCTTTGGGTAATTTGTTTTTGTTTGTTTGTTTGTTTGAACTCTCAAGTTTTTATATATTCTGTCTATTTGCCTTCCATTGGATGTAAGGTTAGTAAAGATCCTTTCCCAATCTGTGGAGTACTGATATTGAAGTCATATTGAAATTGGCTTTTGTCTTATAGATGCTTTTCAGTTTCATGGGGTCTCATTTATCAAACTGTTTAACTTAGAGCCTGAGCCATTGGTGTTATGTTCAGGAAAATTTCCTCTGTGCCACTTTTCTCTTCTAGTAGATCCAGTTTATCTGGTTTATGTTGAAGTCCTTAATTCAATTGAACTTGGACATTTTACAAGGTAATAAATATGGATCAATTTTCATTCTTCTACATGCAGACCACCAGTTAAACCTGTGAATCCCCATCCCTGACCACAAGCTCTACTACAGAAAAATCATGATTAAAACCACATTATATTGGTACAGAGTCAAACAGATCAATCATTGTATAGAATTGAAGATCCAGAAATAATCCTACTCRCCTATGGCCACTGGATCCTTGTCAAAGAAGTGAAGACCATACAATTGTTTTACTTTTAGTTGGAAAGTTTTGTTATTATTGCTTTTGAGGTTACATTTTAATTTTTTATTACTGCCTCTAATAATTCTTTCTCATATATGTGTTTAAGTAGCCTATCTCAAAGTTGTTTAATTTTAGTGTGCCATATGTACCTAAATTTTCTTTTATTTTTTCTTATTTATTAAACCATATTTTAATTGTACTTTRGTATCAAATGCAGCCTCTACTACTTTACTTCTAAATTTTGAATTTTGAAGATTTTCTGTCTTTTTCTTATTTTAGTTAAGGGTTTCTTGTTTTATTTATGTTTACAAAGAACCATGTTATTAATATTCTTATTGTTCAGTTTCATTAATTTGGGGTTTTACTTACATTATTTCTTAGCATCAATTGAGTTTCAGTTGGGTATTCTCATTTTTTATCAAATGACTTCCAGTTTTGTATTTTCAAATATTTCAAAGGCTATCAGATGGAGAAATCACATTATTTATTTGAGGTCAGATTTTTTAAATAATAATTTCATTAATTCTTTGGCAGATATACTCATGTACATGGTATAATTTGATCTTATTCACTCACCACTCCCTCTCCTCTACTCTCCCATTATCCACCAACTAGACTTCTTCAACACTTGACATCCTATTCAGTCCTATTATTAATTTTTATTAATAGCTTCTTGAATCCTGTTAGAACTGACCATGTGTAAAAAGAATGTGAGGACATTCACTAGAGAAAGTGTATTGTGTCTTGGGTATTCAGGGCTTCTGGGATAATATCTACTTCTCAGTGATGATGCAGCAATGTAGGGGATTACCAGGACAGAAAAGTGGAGGGGGTTGATTGGGGAACGGGCAGAGGGAAGAGAGCTATGGGACTTATGGGGAAGGGGAACAGAGAAAAAGGAAATCATTTGAAATGTAAACAAAGAATATAGTAAATAAAATAAAAAAAATAAAGTGTTACCTGCCAGCACACACATCCTCAAACAGAAGTGACTCTTCCTCCTTCAATATGCTCTCAGCTAGTAGTATGATCTTGGTACCCTCTGAACATCCAAGCTAAATTTTAATTGAATTAATCTGTGAATCTATTCTTCAGGTAAGCCCAGCTTCTGTGAATTGATGTGCACAATATACATGCTATGTCAAGGAAACTGCATTTCAAGGCATTTCTCCTCATGCCCCTGTTCTTACATTCATTCTAACCACTCTTCCTTGTTCTTTCTTGTATATTTAATGGGAGAGAATGGTATAGATGACATAATCACAAAATCACCAATAATCACTCATAATCATGTATTTGTAGCATTTTAATCTATAATGTGTTTCTGTATTAAGCACTATTGCTAGCAAAAAACAAACTTTGATTTACTAAGTAATATGTTTGGGTTTAATGTNTTTTTAAATAATAATTTCATTAATTCTTTGGCAGATATACTCATGTACATGGTATAATTTGATCTTATTCACTCACCACTCCCTCTCCTCTACTCTCCCATTATCCACCAACTAGACTTCTTCAACACTTGACATCCTATTCAGTCCTATTATTAATTTTTATTAATAGCTTCTTGAATCCTGTTAGAACTGACCATGTGTAAAAAGAATGTGAGGACATTCACTAGAGAAAGTGTATTGTGTCTTGGGTATTCAGGGCTTCTGGGATAATATCTACTTCTCAGTGATGATGCAGCAATGTAGGGGATTACCAGGACAGAAAAGTGGAGGGGGTTGATTGGGGAACGGGCAGAGGGAAGAGAGCTATGGGACTTATGGGGAAGGGGAACAGAGAAAAAGGAAATCATTTGAAATGTAAACAAAGAATATAGTAAATAAAATAAAAAAAATAAAGTGTTACCTGCCAGCACACACATCCTCAAACAGAAGTGACTCTTCCTCCTTCAATATGCTCTCAGCTAGTAGTATGATCTTGGTACCCTCTGAACATCCAAGCTAAATTTTAATTGAATTAATCTGTGAATCTATTCTTCAGGTAAGCCCAGCTTCTGTGAATTGATGTGCACAATATACATGCTATGTCAAGGAAACTGCATTTCAAGGCATTTCTCCTCATGCCCCTGTTCTTACATTCATTCTAACCACTCTTCCTTGTTCTTTCTTGTATATTTAATGGGAGAGAATGGTATAGATGACATAATCACAAAATCACCAATAATCACTCATAATCATGTATTTGTAGCATTTTAATCTATAATGTGTTTCTGTATTAAGCACTATTGCTAGCAAAAAACAAACTTTGATTTACTAAGTAATATGTTTGGGTTTAATGTYCACTTGTCACAAATTAGAATCATCTGAGTAAGGGGCTCACCATAATGATTGATGACTCCCAATTGTGGTCAGTGCTGTCCGGTAAGAACTCAGATTTAAAGGGTATGTCAGAAGATCCTCTTTTTGCTTACCTGTTCTTTGAATTTATTTGTACCCTATCTACGATGTTGTTGTTGTTGTTGTTGTTGTTGTTACTGCTGCTGCTGCTGCATATTCCTTTGATGATGAAAGAACTAGCCTTTCCAAGCATTCATTGTTGACTTGGTATAGCAGATCTGGAGACTTCTGATCTTTCTGCACTATACTGGAAGTACTAAGTTACCTTACCTTGCAGACTAAGTATCTGATGTCATTCTCTAGAAAGAGAGACAATTATTGTATGATGACACTGAGTGTTGAGTCATTCAGGCTTAAAGCTACTGCCTTCTCAACTTCTCACTTATGATTTATCCATTTTTACTACTTTAAAACAAATACATTTGTATATCTTAAACCTATTGTTTCCATTCCTGATCAACAAACCAATATAAAGAGCAGCAGAAGTTTATATATAGGTATAATCATACATATTATAAATGTAGTTTATAAACATCTGTTTAGTGGAATAACATYAGYTGATACATATTCTTTAAAGCCTTTGACCTCCATAGCCATGGGCTTTTGAACAAGTTTTACACATGTCCCTCTTCTAGGGCAGTTCTTAAATTCTTCAGACATTGTTGGCTAGTGCCAATATTGCAGCAGTAGGTACAACATTCCTGGAGGGCTGGTGTTGTGTACACAGGATACAGTTTTGAGTAAGAGCACTGTTTTGTTTTTTTTTTCTCACCTACAGCAATTTGCGTGTCTACTAACTGTATTCCTCAGCCTAGTTATAAGGTAGAAGTTTTCCTGGTTCATATTTGACAGATTTCTTAATGTAGAGAAATGGAAGTGAGTGTTATATTTAGAAAGAAGGTCTTCTTGTGTGATCATGTGGGGCAACCAAAAGCAATGGCAATAGACCATGCTTTTGATATATCTCTAGGGTCTCAATGCTGAATAACTAATAGGAAGGTAGCCCATTCCTTACGAGAGATTCTGAGCTAGGATGCACATATAAAGGGAATATATATGATTTGATTTTTTGGAGCCAGGATGAGTATTAACTTTTCACTATTTTACTTTGTCACTATTAATCTTCATCATTATTGTTAATCTGGTATTTTGCTTTGTCCCACACTATTAGCATCTCTTGACATACACAACATCACTGTTTTTTGTTCCCTAAAATTATTTTAGTTTGGTCATTTGTAGCTAATTTTTAGTTTAGGATTGCDTCTATTTTTCCCAAAGAATGACTTTTAAATATGTTGATTAAATTATATTACATAAATATCAGGACGAACTGTCAAAGCCTTTGTATATTCATCAATCAACAATCCCCTCCCACAAAATACTTTTTGCTCACCTTCATTATCTATAAATTATTTTTGACCATTTTTAACTGAAAGATTCTTCTCTCATCTAATACATCTACTATCCCCCCTTACATTCCTCCCAGCCTCCCTTCTCCACTCCTTCTCCAAAATCAGAGTTGACACAGAGATTCAAGGCCATACATTATATCAGTGAGTCTGAACTGGATGTGTCCATTGGGTCCTTCCTTTTAGAGCTTCCAAAACCCTGAAGAGGGGTTGGGTGAGAAGGTGAAAGGATTCACAGGGTTATAGAACACTGAGAGAATATGGCCTACTGAATTAACTGAGTAGGGCTTATATATGCTCACAGAGTCTGAAGTGAAGGCACGGGGCMTACAAGGGTMTGCTCCAGGTTTTTTGCTGTTACACTGTTACATGGGTGTTTTCGTRTGATTACCAACAGTGAGAGCATATACACCTCTGTTTTGCATGCTCTTGGAGCTCTCTTCATCCTTTTGGTTCGTCCAGCCTTGATATAAAAGCTTTTCATTTGTCTTAATGTATCTGGTTTTGTCCTGTTTGGTTGCTGTCTTTTGGATGCCTGCTCTTTTTTTTTAAATCAAATTTTATGTGGAATGTTATTAATATCCACGTTTTCTTTAATAATCATTCAGTATTCAATAATTTTATGTTCAAGCTCTATGATATGTCTCTTTATTTCTCAGTTATTTTGTTTTGATCAGCTAGTGAACAAGAATTGACATAACTTTCCTGTGATTATTAGGACTTGATTTGTGTCCTACTACATTAGCTATGTTAGATATTGATCCATGGGCTCCTGGAAAATGTGCATTCTGCAAAGCTTGATTGGAGTATTCTGCTGTGTGTGTGTATTTAAAGGTTTCTACCACTGATCTGATTGGTTCCCAGAAAAGCTAGTTATCCTTGACACTCCTGTGGGCTCCTGCCATGTACAGCTCTTGTCTCCATTCTCTCCTATTACTGGCTATTTTAAATGACTCCTAGTGAAAGTACAGTGCAGACTTATGAAGTCTGTGCCACAATCTGAGGCACTGGTCTTCTGCTGCAGCATTTTATCTCAACCGGAAGAAAAAYGTTTCTCAGGTAGCTAGTGTCTGTCACTGCAAAGTCTTAATTTAATTTTTTACTGAAATTAAAGTATTTAAGCTACCATCTACCTCATGTATCCCTAGGTTTTGTCCCAAATATACTTTTGAGTGATACATTAATGTGACTTACTATCTTTTCAAATCCTACTTTGTATGTATTCTAAGTTTAGGTTTCCTGTTCTTTCTTGTGATTTTTGACCAACATTAACTTTTTAATATTAGCTATTTATCCAGAAGCTTTATGGAAGTATTTCATATCACCTCTCATTAGGTTCAGATTGTCTCATCTTTTTGCATTTTTAGAATTATTTTATGTATAATTATTACTTGCTTTTCATAGCATATTGCTTATAAATTATGATTTAAAGCCTATACATTATTTCAGCATATGTATTTCATTTGCACATCTTTGTGAAAAATATCAAAATTTGAATAAAAAGACCATTCCTCATTCCTGTACTTATCAAGGAAAATATCACATGACAAATGTGAATTATTCCTATAATCTTATGTAAATGAATTCCAAACTTGCCCTTTAGTTAAATGGAATACTATCAGGCCTTTCTGCATGTTTACCTCATGTGTCCTCATCTCCTTGTGACATATCAGCAACTCCTGCATCCCTAAATGTAGATAGACAACTTAGCCACCAAATTTACTTCTCTTCCATGTTTCTAACCATGAAATTTGAAAAATATGAAAATGAAAACAAAACAAACAAGCAAAACCCCCTGTTTTATGCATATTTTCAAATCTCGCATTTCTAATGAGTGGGAATCCTTTTTTGGCATTGCCTATTAACCTCAAGATTTGTTTATACTTTTTCTGAATTTATTGTATGATGCACTTCCAACTATTTTTTTACCTTTAATAATTCCATAAGTACAGTGTTATGAAGGCACTTTGGATTTGGTGAATTAAAATATAGAACTGGAGAAAGATTGATACTTTAAAGATTGTAATTCAGTACTTGAGACTCTGTAATGCCACCATTCCAATAGTGTGACCACTCTTTAATTTGAACAATGGCCTCCTTATCATATCAACTAACATATTCCATAATTGACACAGTTATAAACATTGATGTATTACTTTTAAGTATGCTTATATGTGTGGTATTGAGTGCAGGTTCACTAATCATCCAGAAGATAAGATTTCTAAGAGCTGGCAGTCCAAATGGTTGTAAAATGCTAAAATGCATGCTGGTAATTGAACTCTAGTGCTCTGAAAGGCAGTGGTGATCTTAACCACTGAGATATATCTCCAGCCTCCCAAACATTTCATATTTAAATAAATAAAAATTATCATGTGGTTTTAAGATATCATTCATACTTTCTACATGTGCTGGAAAGGATATCACATTCCTTTTTGAATTCTATTTAYTATTTTCTATTTGGCTTTAAGAAGTAATTTGGTTATCTAAGGAAGAAATCTCTGTCTTTGGCATACATATTTTGTCCTATTGTTTGATGAGGAGATGCTATTAATCTAATACCAAGTCATTGTCAGTATAGTAACTTGTTTCTCTTGACCATTCTTGATCTTTTCCAATGTCATTTACCTAGTTTAGGGAAGGAAGAATCTCTGGCAAAAATTTATTCCACATTAAATATTAAGGCTGTCAGAATGTGCTAGCTTATCGAATTATTCAGATTCTTAATTATGAAAGAAACCTAAATTACATTTCAAATGTTAAACCTTCACCCTCAACACAATTTCCATCTATAAAATTAATCCAATAAAATACAATTYCGTGCTTTATCAGATTTTTATATTCACTCCATAAAATCAAAGTACATAGAAATGAGAAATTAATTAAATATGTGTAATAACCACTTACTCTTTCTGAGTCCCTTTATAGCACAAAATTAGATATTATAACTATTTACAGGAACTACTTCAGAGAAACATTTTATTACATTTAATTTAAGTTAAAGTCTCAGAAAACATTTGGAGTTTTATTAAATGAAAAACTCGGGGATAATTCAGATAGGAAGAACCAAGAAATGACAAATGAAAGTGTTCAAAATACTTTTGAGACAGTCATCTGTGATCAGTGGATCAGATGGGACAGAAGTCTTCCTGCTGCCATTTGCACCAGGAGCTCGGAGACTCCATAGCCTTCTGTGCATAGCCCACCATGAGGGAATGATCTCCCATCAGGCTTTCACTTTTGAGTGCAGAGGTGAGATCTCCACCTTCTCTCTGGAGGGGACCAGCTAGGATCACACAGGGCCTAAGGACAGTGGTGCACCTGGAAGAGAAGTATTCCTGCCCACAGCCATTTGCAACCAGGGAGGAGGGAGACTCCACAGTCTTCTGTGCATAGCCCATTAGGAGAGAGAGATCTCCCAGCAGTGCTCTTTCTTTTGAACTGAAAGGAGTAAGGACACAGGCTTATAGGCCCACACGGGGAATAAACTCCAGCCAGAGAATACCAACTAGCACCAGATGGCAAAAGGCAAACACAAGAACCCTACCAACAGAAACCAAGGCCACATGGCAACGTCAGCACCCAGGTCTCCCACCACAGCAAGCCCTGGATACCCCAACACACCAGAAAAGCAAGAGTTGGATTTAAAATTGTATCTCATGATGCTGATAGAGGGCTTCAAGAAAGACTTAAATAATTCCCTTAAAGAAATACAAGAGAACATCAGTCAACAGGTAAAAGCCCTTAAAGAAAAAAGCACAAAAATCCCTTAAAGAAGTACAGGAGATCATGGGTCAACAGGCAGAAGCCCTTAAAGAAGAAGCACAAAAATCCCTTAAAGAATTACAGCAAAACACAAGCAATCAAGTGAAGGAACTGAACAAAATTATCCAGGATCTAAAAGTGGAGGTAGAAACAATAAAGAAAGCACAAAGTGAGTCATCTCTGGAGATAGAAAACCTTGGAAAGAATTCAGGAGTCATAGATGCAAGCATCAACAACAGAATACAAGAGATAGAGAAAGAAGCTCAGGTGCTGAAGATGTCATTGAAAACAATGACTCAACACTCAAAGAAAATGCAAAATGCATAAAACTGGTAACTCAAAACATCCAGGAACTCCAGGACACAATGAGAAGTCCAAACCTAAGGATTATAGGTATAGACTAGAGCGAGGATTTACCTCTTAAAGGCATAGTAAATATCTTCAACAAAATTGTAGAAGGAAACTTCCATAACCTAGAGAAAGAGATGCCCATGAACATACAAGAAGCCTTCAGAACTCCAAATAGACTGGACCAGAGTAGAAAATCCTCCGAGCACATAATAATCAAAACACCAAATTCACTAAACAAAGAAAGAATATTAAGAGCAGTAAGGGAAAAAGGGCAAGTAACTTATAAAGGCAGACCTATCAGAATTACACCAGACTTCTCACCAGAGAGGATGAAAGCTAGAAGATCCTGGGCAAATATCATACAGACCCTAAGAGAACACAAATGCCAGCCCAAGCTACTATACCCA
>BDUI01053709.1:0-14664 GCA_002335545.1 Apodemus speciosus | reverse complement strand
CAGGAGGAGCTGAGAGTTCTACATCTTCATCTGAAGGCTGCTAGTGGAAGACTGACTTCCAGGCAACTAGGGTGAGGGTCTTAAGCCCACACCCACAGTGACACACCGACTCCAACAAGGCCATACCTCCTAATAGGTTCACTCCCTGCAAATCATATATGAACGATTATACACACACACACACACACACACACACACACACACAGACATACACACACACACACACATATATATACACATACATATATATACACATGCACATACACATACACACACACATATATATGTATGTTATATATATATATAACAAGAAGAAGGAGAGGAGGTAATGTATATATTAAGCCTGTACCGCTTAGTTGGCAGTATACTGGCAGTCTAATGCTAAAACCCTAGGAAAGAGGAAAAGGTGTTAAGGGAATTTTAGTCCTGGAAGGAATCATTTAAGTGGGGAGGTACCTGTTTTGCATTAAGGAAAACAGAGAGAAGAGTTGGGAAATTATCTGCGTTAGTTAGCTGAGGAGGAAAATACCATGTTAATTATGTATCTGGGATAGTCACTAAGAGCTTTTCTGTAAAATAGAACTGACCTAAGTAGATAAAAGCATTTTATCAATTAAGAATTAAATAATGCTTATTAATGTATTCGGTTTGTCTTATGGGAGGTAGATCTAATTTGATTTTTTGATGCTCAAAATTCTTTTAGACAGATTGAAAATTTTAGAACAATTTTGGGTTAAAAAGCAAAAATATTGTTTAAGGTATTTCTGTTAGGGAGGAAAACAAACATTTAAACACAGAAGCATGAAATTTGTGGGGCTAAAATGTACATTGTTTCAGGTGTTCCAGGTAGGAAGAAGAACAAATATTTTTAGAAAGAAGTATGAAAGTTTTGAAATTTGGCTGAGCTGTGTTGTTCTAAGCTGTATTGTGTTCATTATTTTTTTGTTGGGCAGAGCAGGTGGAGTGTGGGCAGGGGGAGCCTGCTGTGTGTTTTCCAAGTGTGTGTTTTCTCAGAAACCACAAAACTGATGTGGTACATCTACAGAAGGAATACTATTCAGCTCTTGAAAACAAATGCATCATGGATTTTGAATAGCAGAGGGCATGCATGGTATACACTAACTTATAGTTGGATAAACTTAGAAGGGGGAATAAAATAGTTGTAGGAGGCAAATGGAAGGAGCAAACTGTTTGGGAGAGGGTATGGGTAGGTAAATGGGGTGAGGTTTCAGGATCAGGTGTAGGGAGGGACAGAAGAGTTAGCCAGATAGCCATGAGAATGAATGGAAATCTGAAGACCTACAAGGGGAGGAGCTCTCAGGAATCAATGGGTGTGACTGGAACTGAGACTCATAGCAGTGGGGATAGGGAACATGAAGAGGCCACTTCCTGTAGACAGGCAGGAAGTCCCATGGTGTGATAGGGATAACAACCAACCCACAAAACCTTTGACCCAAATTTACCCTATCTATAAGAAATTCAGGGACAGGGACTAGAGCAGCGACTGAGGAAATGGTCAACTAATAACTAGACTAACTTGAGACCCATCCCATGTGCAAGCACCAATCCCTGACACTATTAATGATACTCTGATATGCTTGCAGTCAGGAGTCTAGCATAGCATTATTCTGAAAGATTCTACATATCAGCTGACTCAGACAGATGCAGAGACCCACAGCCAAATATTGGATGGAGCTTGTAAACTCTATGGAAGAATTGGGGCCCTGGAGGAGATAGGAACTCCACAAGACGACCAACAAAGTCAACTAACCTGGAACCTTGGGGATCTCAGAGATTGAACCACCAAGCAAAGAGCACACATGGGCTGGACCTAGGCCAGATTGTAGTATTTTCCTCATGTGGGTACTGAACAACTGGAGTAGATGCTATCATAAAGCCCTAGCTGGGCTTCTTGTCTGGCCTCAGTGGGAGAGGATACACCTAGCACAACAGAGGCAAGAGGTGCTAGTATTGAGGAATAATCAAGGAAGAACTTCATCTTTTCAGAGGAGAATGGGAGGGAGACTAGGAAAGGGGATATTGATCACCATTTCAGAGTAGAGAGAATGCCTTGGCCAACTCGTCATGGCAATAGAAGAATCAGAACACTCCAATGGTAGGTTGGTCTACAGTAGGAGTAAAAGAGATATTTAAAATGTAGTAAAAGTAGGAAAGAATCACCGTAATTCCCATCCACTACTCTCTTTTCCCATCACACAAGCTACCAGTGATCTGGAGACAGGCTAGTTTATATAGGAAATGGAATGTTGAATAAAAGATGGATTCAGCACACATGGTATGTACTCACTGAGAAGTGGATATTAAGGCAAAAAGCTTGGAATACCCACAATACTACTCACAGACTATATAAAGTTCGAGAAGGAAAACAAAAATGTGGATGCTTCACTCCTAACTTAGAAGGGGAAACAAAATAATCACAGGAGGTAGAGGGAGGGAGTGGCTTGGGAGGGAGAGAGGAGGGGTGAGGGAAAAAAACAGTGACAGGATCAGGTGATGGGAGGAGACAGGGGAGAAATACAGAGGGTCAGGAAATTAAATGGAGGTGTGTAGCAGTGGGGGATGGGAAACTGGGGGTAGCCACGAGAAAGTCTCAGATGCCCAAAAAGGAAGAGGCTCCCCGGACCCAACTGGGATGACATTAGCTGAAATTCCCAACAAATGGGAGAGAAAACCTATAGAGACCATATCCAGATGTTAGGCATGGCACCCAGTTGAGGAATGAGGCTACCCACCCATCTCAAAAATATTAACCCAGAATTGTTCCTGTCTAAAGGAAATGCAGGGACAAAGAGTAGAGCAGAGACCAAAGGAAAGGCCATACAGAGACTGCCCCAACTAAGGAACTATCCCATCTGCAAACACCAAATCCAGACACTATTGCTGATGCCCAGAAGAGCTTGCTGACACGAGCCCAGTATGATTGTCCCCTGAGAGGTTTTGCCAGAGCTTGATCAATACAGGGCAGATGCTCACAGCCAACCTTTGAACTGAGCACAGGGACCCCAATGGAAGAGTTAGGGGAAACTGAAGGATCTGAAGGGGTTTGCAACCCCATAGGAAGAACAACAATATCAACCAAGAACCCCAGAGCTCCCAGACACTAAACCACCAACCAAAGTGTACACATGGAGGGACCCATAGCTCCAGCTGCATATGTAGCAGAAGATTGCCTTATCTGGAATCAATGCAATGGGAGGCCCTTGGTCCTATGGAGGCTCTATGATTCAGTGTAGGGGGATGAAAGGGAGGTGAGGCAGGAGTGGGTAGGGAAGCTCCCTTATAAAGTCAGGGAAGAAGGGGGATGAAATAGGTGATTTGCAGAGGAGAAACGTGGAAGGGGATAACATTTGGAAAGTAAATAAATAGAATAACCAATAAAAAAAATGATGGACTCCATGATCCTGTTTCCATGAGGTGTTCATTCATGATGTGATGGGACTTCATAGGATGCAGCTATTTTTGAGTTAGGATCTTTGAAGTAAAACCACCTTCATTGTCTGTATGTAACCCAATCATTTGACCAAGTTATACATGTGTGTAATCATTACTTTGTCTTTCCTTGGTACTCTAAGGTATACAGGCATTTGTTTATATACCCCTTATTAAAACATAAGACTTTCCTTATGATAAAGGGAACTTGTACATTCTGTTAACACAAAAACTTTTAGATTAGCCATCATCTTACATTTTTACAGTATATGGATGTAAAAATAAACAGTTTTTAAAGTTACAAGATTAAGAGAGATAAAAGAAGAAAATGTGATAACAAGAACACAAGTCGGGGTGGTAGTATTTCTGATGTTGAAGAGGTAGGAGGCATGAACCAAATAGTTGAAACAATTTCTAGGATCAGGGCATGCTGAGGAAATAAATTCTCTCCTAGAGACATGTAGAAGTGTAGGGCCTTGACTATATCTAAATTTCAACCCATAAAGATACACACCTTAGCATTAAACCAAAAACACAATTCATTGTTTAAAACATTGTCCATTTAATGTTTTCTTCAGCAGCAACTGCAAACTCTTGAACTGCCCCTTGCAAAATGTGCTTTTTATGTTGTTTTAATTTTTACTTTTGTTACAAATAGTAACTTGTTCTCTTAACTTCCTGATAGCCCGCCCAGATTCCAGCCCAGCCTATTCAAAGATTTCTCCCAACCATTCCTCCATCAGTTCCTCATCTGTGTGCTTACACAATCCCTTCTCCAAGTTCTCCCAATACTAGAAGCTCCAAACTATAACAACTCTTCTAGCCTATCTGTTCAGTTCATCCTCTCCTGTCTCAACTGTCACCAACTGTGTTCTCACTGTGCTATCCTAATTCACTTTCAATTATCTAACTCTCTTCTCTAGCTCAACTCACAGCTTCTGGCTCAACAGTCTCTTATTTTCACTCTGCTCAATCTCATTTCTTCCTGCATCAACTGTCTTCTCTAATCCTACAATTTGACCACACTCTTCTCTCATCTGGACCCTATTTTTTTTTTTATCAACCTCTGGTGGCTTTTTATATCTCCTGCTTCCAGAAGTCCAAGAGGTAACCAAAACTGAAAGTCATAGGATCAAGTAGTTCTCTTAAAGGGTCAGTTGACTAGTAATTGGGGATCATTTAAAGGGCCAAGTACACAAAATAAATCATACTACAGCACTATCTGTTCTATTTTTTCTTCAATATATCCCACTATTCATTCTTTGGTATGCATTAAGGTACCTTAAAGGTTATGATTATGTTTCTTCAGGTTTTCTTTCACTTTAGTCACTTTTGGGGGGGTTGTGGATTCATTCTTCTGCAACATAAATATAGTCTTGGATCTTTTTGGTCAACTTTTAATACCTATTATTGGATTTTATAATTCCTGAATGATTTTTAATTGATTCCTTAGTAACTTTGTTCCTTTATGATTTCCTTAGGCATTTTTGTTTTGCTGTTTTATAAGGGTTTCTTTTGCGTTAACAGGGGTTGAACCTGTAGTTTTATCCATGTCAGACAAGCATTGTATCACTCATCTACACTTGTAGTTTTTTTCCTTAGTTTTTAAGAATAAAATTAAACAGGTTGCTTGAAGTCTTAAGTAATTCCAAATTCCTGTTTAGGTCTTGTATTTTTTCTGTTCATTTCTTCCACAAATGTAGCATATTTTTGTTTGTTTCTTTACTCACTTTATTATTTTTTCAGAACAAGATAATTCGTTTCACATCTAACACACTAATGCTTTGTTTTTGTATTAAGTTACTTTTCCTTTTCTTGTAACAAAATACCTCAACAAAACTAAGAGAAAGATTTATTGTGTGTCATAATTTGTAGGTAAAGTCCATCACAGTGAGGATGGCATGGCAGTGAGAGCACAAGGAAATATATTAAGCCCACAGTCATAAAGCAACACAGGAATACTGGTGCTCAGCTGACATTCTCTTTTCCCCCTTTTCATTCAATTAAGGACCCTGCCCTTGGAATGGTGCCAAACACATTCAAGGTAAGTCTTTCTGTTTCAGTTAAACTTCTCTGGAAACAAACCCCTAGCCTGCTCAGAGTTGCTTTCTTTAAGTAGGTCCAAATTCAGTCAAGCAGACAAGGAAGATTAATCATCATATTATTGCTGTGTGCCCATATAAGTACATCATTTATTTAGCACATTACTGGGATAATTTTCTAACTGCTGTTCCCTTAGGTATACAATAGTAGAGGTTTCTCTTATTTTTTTTAAATGTTCTTGTTTTCATTTTAAGATTGGAACCCTTAATATTCACATTAGTATCATTATAAATTTGCAAATGATTGTTCACAAGATGTCCATAAATAACTTCTACTCTTTGCCAATGATATCTTTGTTAGAAGGCATGTTTTTACAAATTAAGGATTTGGAAAAAAAGACCAACACAGAAACAAAACATATGTATCATTCATCTTTGGCAGTACAAGGCCACAAGGACAGATAGAGGCAAATAACGTGTACCTTTTCTTTGTGTAGGGCATGTACATAATATTGCAAATGCATATTTAATTCCTGAGACTATTTGGAAATTTTCATGTGGTCTACTTCTCTTGGATTGATATTTAAATTCCCATTCAGAAAATTTTATGTCTCAACTGAACTCACAGCTCTAGGCAGCTGAGATTTTCTCAGCAATTTGTATTTTTTGTTCGGCAAGGCTCTATGCTATAGGCCACACATTTTTCAGTGAGCTGAGCTGGGATTTGGTAAAAAACCAGCACACTGAGACAGATTTTTAAAGAAGTTGACAGGTCAGAACCTAAACTGTTCTCTTGACATTTTTTTCTAACTCAGAAAAGTCCCTGTTTTGCCAAGATCTGAAGTACTACCCCATCTAATTTTATTATGTTTTCCTCTCTATCTTATTCTTAACAACACCTAGTATTATTTTCTGTTGAATATTTGGAAATTGTTTTACAGTTACAACTTGAATTTTTTGCACATAACTTTTATTTTTTTGAGTAAATGAATATTTGTCAGTATGTACATAACCACAAAAAGCGAGTAATAGATTGAGAGCAAAATATTTGGGTTCTAAAATGCAAAGCCACTTACCAGCTGGGAGTGGTCAGGCGAAGAGCTGAACCAGAGTGCAGGTTCCTCAACTGTAAGCTATACAGATGATCTGCATGGCCGAAGCGCAGGCTTATTGCAAGGTTCAAATGCAGAAACGTGTGAAAGTGCTGTGAACACAAGTGGGAGTAGATGTAACACAGAACAGCAATTACACTTCAAGCTAAGGAACATTTCACAACTTTGGATTGTACTGATATAGTCAACAGAAAGCAGCGACAGGGTAGGGATAAGCTGGTCGCTAATGAGAACAAGAGGCCATTCTTGCGTGGGGTGGGGGGTGGGGGGAAGTCTGCAGCATTCTGCAACCTGTTCCCCCAATGAGTCTGTCTCCAGATTTGATGATGTCAGAGACCCACCAATAACTCTCTTGAAGAAGCTCAAGGGCCAGATGTTCCTCTTTTATTTACATGTGAAATGGGTTGTATACAGTTGTGGTGGTAGAGGATATACCCCCAAGAGGAGCAAGAACTTTCTCTATATACACACATGGGTTTCTTGATTTTTCCTTTGTTTGTTTGTATTTGGAGCATTATATTACTATGTACCACTGGCTGGACTTGAACTTAGAGACCTCCCAAATTCTGCCTTCTAAGTACTGAGATTAAAGGTGCATGCAACCATTTCTGGCGTACTTGTACTATCTTTAAAAACAAAACAAAACAAAACAAAACAAAAATTCACTCACACAATACATATAATTACAGTTTCCTCTGTGTCCTCCACTCCTCCCATTCCTACTCCTACACACCCTCCCTCAGACTCACTGTTCCTTATTTTCACTTAATAAAAGAGCAGGCCTCACAAGGATAGCAAATGAACAAGGCATAACAAGATGCAGTAAGTCTAGGCACAGCCCTTATATCAAACTTGGGCAAGGAAACTCAGTGGGAGGAAACAGTCCCAGGAGAAGGCAAGTTAGATATTCTACTCCCACTGTTAGGAGTTCCTCAAAAACCTCAAGCTAAAAAAACATATAAAGAGATGACTCAGTTGTAACTGCTAGACTCACAATCAAAATAAACTATTGTACTTTTAGTATGTTTTCAATGGTTTTAGTGTTTCCTCTAAACATATAACATTATTATCTATTCATATGTACATATATTTATACTTTGATGAAATATAGAAATGTGTATACATTCCGATCACATTATTCTACATGTTTACATTTATAATTACTTTAAGTACTTACTATATATTCACTGAGTGCTACATCTAGTAACATTAAATTTTACTATCACGAAACACAATCTACTGTATTATACTACAGATGGACTGTTTTCCTTAAGAAATGAGGAATCTACTGTTACTCAAGCCATTGTTCATCTATAAGTAATGCTTTTTATTCTATAGTTATTTTCAGAAGTTTTATTTTACTTAATCTTAAGCAATTAGATTATGCTAGCTAGACAATGGTTTCTTCATTGTTTAATCTTATTTGAGATTCACTAAACACTTTACTATTTGAATTTATGCCACTAATCTTTTTTTTCTTGTTTTCTATTTTTTTATTTTCTATATTCTTTATTTACATTCCAAAGGCTTTCCCCTTTCCCACTTCCCCCCTCAACATATGTACCATAAGTCCTCTTCCCTCTGCCCATTCTCCAATCACCCACCCATCAATTTTCTGTTCTGATACTCTCCTACAAAACTGGATCCATTCTTTTTGGGACCAGGGTCCACTCCTTCCTTCTTCTTGGGAATCTTTTGATTTGCTAATTGTGCCTTGAGTATTCAGATATTCTGGGCTCATTAATATCCACTTATCAGTGATTGCATTTCATGTGTATTCTTTTGTGATTGGGTTAGCTCACTTAGGATATTTTCCAGATCCAACCTTTGCCTACAAATTGCAGGAATTCATTATTTTTAATTGCTGAGTAGTATTCCATTGTATAAATATACCACATTTTCTGTATCCATACCTCCTTTGAGGGACATCTGGGCTCTTTCCAACTTCTGGTTATTATAAATAAGGCTGCTGGCTCAGGGGTTTGTGCCTGGATTACAGCAGAGGCAGCCACTTGCCTCAGGGCACTACAGACAGCTAGCAGCTGGGGCCAGGTACGTGGACAGAGTCCTAGTCTGACATCCACTACCCTGTCAGGCTYTTGCCTGCACCCAGAGCCAGATCAGCTCGGCGGGCTGTCTGTATGCCAACAGCTCTGTGGGCTGTCACCAACAGCTGGGGGCAGGAGCAGCCTGCTTGGCTTGCAGCAGAGGCTGCCATCTTGCCTGGGGTCACAGCATCAACTACCCCTTCAGGCTCTTGCCTACACCCAGAGCCAGCTAAATTTTTATTTTCTAATTTAAAGCCTACTTAATCTTTTCCTTTGATCTTCAAACTGCTGAGTCTACATATTTTATATTCACTAAAGTTAATGTAGTTTTCCAGTCCATAAATTCTTCTTGTTTTTTTCACATGTGTTTATTATATTTTATATTACTTCAGGTTAGCATAATGGACTTCATCATAACATATTTGCAATTATACTTTTTTTCTGAATCATTAACCACCCACCACTACTATAGCTCTTTGGCTCTAGTTGAATCTCTCCCCTCTCAGTTCATCACACATTCTACTTTCCTTTTACATACATTTTAATACACTATTTTTTCCTACAGCCTTTAAAATCTGTTCCTTCCCTCTCATGAGCCCCTTTTAGTTTTGTGATCTACACATATAAATATGTAGAAACATGCATAAACACACACATACACACAATCACACATGTTCCATATTAGAGATAACATATGTTTTTCATCGTTCTGAGACTGTTTTATGTAACTTAGTATAATGATTTTCATTGCATTTAATTTTCTCAAATTCCACAATCTCACTTTTCATCATAGCTGCATAAAATTCCAATATGTGCATATATGATGTTTTGCATATTTCATTGTTGATATGTATTGTGTTAGTTACTGTTCTATTGCTCCTGTAAAGAGTATGAGCAAATCAAATTATAGAAGGAAAAATTTAATTTTGTCACTTGCTTACATTTTCAGAGGATTAGAGTTCATGATGATAATGGTGGGAAGCAAGGCATCAAGCATCAGGCACAAAGTTAGAGTAGTAATTGGGAGCTTACATCCAATACAAAAGAACAAAGAGACAAGAAGAGAGAGAGAGAGAGTGGGAGGCAGAAGCAGGGGGATTTCTGAGTTCCAGGACAGCCAGGGCTACACAAAGAGACCCTGTCTGGAAAGAGAGAGAAGAAAAAAAAAAAAANGAGAGAGAGAGAGAGAGAGAGAGAGAGCTCTGCAGCGATAAGCATCCTCTAATTCTTACAAACAGTCAACCAGTTAGGAGCTAATCATTCAAGGATATGACCCTAGTCTGGTTCAATTACTGAGATATTATTCTTGCAGGAGTTTTTGCTTTTACTCACAGATTAAAAACTAACATAAACATATATTTTGTGTTGCTTTCTAAAATACAGTAGCTTGGTATAAGATTCACTCTCTCAAATCACTCTCTCAATTTATGTAGCTACGTATAGTTTCTAATTCATAATTTGCACATTTTTTTTAAAAAATTCTGTGTAGGATTTTAAGATTCCACTCTCAGAAATCCATTAATTTATCCTACTTCACTTGAATTTTTTCCAGAAGTCCTGAGTTAAGCAAAGATTTTGAGTTAAAGAATATCCTATATTATCTAGAGACACTCCCTCCCCAATAATAACACACACTTACATACAAACACACACAGAGAGACACATACAAACTCATACACACACCTACACAGAATCTAAAAATATGAAAAAGAGGAAAAGATTTAAGAGCTGATGTGGTGATGAGAGTAGATAACAGMATGTGTATACCAGTTTTGGAGAAAAATGAAAAGTTATGATACAAGAACTGTAGATTTCTCGAAGCAAATACAGCAATGCAACAAATTTTCCATAGAGGATTAGAAAAGAAATCCATTTCTGCAATGTGGCTTTTTTCTCACTTCTAGAACTATGAAATATTGAATTATTGCCTTAAGGTTTTGAATTTTGACAATCCTTACAGGAGCTATAGGAAAGTATTATTGTTCAAAATTATTATGTCTTTAGAAGTTATAACTTAAATATTTTTCTATAATTCCAAGAAGAAAAAATATGCTTTAATAAACTTTTCTACTCAAGAGTAGTTCATTCATCTTGGTTCTGTGAAATTCTGGGACTTTGGTTGTCTATTTATCATTGTATTAAAACATGTTTAATAGTAACTGAAATAGAAATATGTCCTCTTGGTCACACTTGTCTCTTCCTCAGTAAATTCACAGAAGTAATTTAATCATAAATACTTGTTGGGGAGCTTAACATTATGAGTATGAGTCTTCTTTCTAATCATTGAGTACTGACTAAGAACAGTGGTCTGATAGACACTGTCACATATTTTCTTAAATATACCACTAAAATTAATTTTAAATGCACACATACACATACACACACAGAGACAGACAGACAGAGACAGACAGAAAGAGACAGAGAGGCATAGGAAGACAGACAGAAACAGAGAGACAGAGAGAAACAAAGACAGAGACTGAGAAACAGAGAGAGACAGATACACACAGAAACACATTATATGTATCATGTATTGCTTGACAATAAGGCTATATTTTGAGAAGTACATCATTCAGTGAATTCTTCTTGTCAACATTATAGAGCATACATACCAAAACCTTGACCATATAAGTTAGTAACACTCTATTGCTTCTTGGTATGACCAAGATATTCAGTGAACACTGAGGCATGATGTTTTTGATGGCATAGGACAGCATATTGCTCTATAATATGCATTTTTATCAGTAAAGAATTAATTTCTAAAAATATGATAAAATAATAATTTAGTAAAATACAAATTAGTAATATAGTTATGTGTTAACATTTTAAAGTTTTTATGCATTATACCTCATTGTAGGTGTTACACTTTTAACTGGCAGAAAAAATACATTTTCTTAGACCAATATCAATAGAAATGCGGAAGTAGTTTATTGATACAAATATCAATAGAAATATAGGAATAGTTTATTRACATGTAAAGGTAGAATGGTTTACCTACTAAGGAAATTGTGAGAAGTAATATTAGAAATTAAGAGATATGTTTCTTTTAAATTTCAAAATTCATTACTATGAATATTATCATTCCTATTTTATAAGTCTGTGTTATGTTTTTTTGAGAGGGCATAGATGTATGCATAGCTGGATGTAAGTGAATTTCAGAGAACACCTTTCACAATTTCTAACCTTCTACCAAGGAATCTGGGAACATGCTCCTGCTCCAATTTGCCCGTCCTATTTTTTTATTATTTATTTGTTTGTTTTTATATGGATATGAGAGTGTCTCCATATTTGTAGGTATATTATATGCATGTTTGGTGCCCTTAGAGGGCAAAAAAGGGGTTAAATCCCACGAAACAATTGTCACATGAAATTATGTCACCACTTTGAGCGTGGGGACTGAAACTGGATACTCTAAGAAGAGCAAGTAATCATAACCATGGAGCTATCTCTCTAACCTTTTGTTCTTTGTTCTACTTTTTTGCAATCATAATGCTCATGTATGTGAATTTTCATGTGCTTGAGTGTGTATTTTTGTTTGTAGGTAGTTAGGGTAGGTAGGTCTATAGGTAGATAGGTGTGCATACATGTATGCATATGTTTCTGAATATGTGTTTGGGGGGTTTATGACTATGGATATGTGTATTTTAGTGTGCCTACCTAGGTCAAGGGACAACTTAAATATGGCTGCAGGTAATATTATATATGTGTACATTTCTGAGGATGATACAAAACTAATCCATTGGATTTATTTATACCAATACCTGGCAAAGAGTAACCCTTAACTAAGGTGTCATAAGTAATGGCACCAGTAAGTAGGCATATTGGTGCTATTTAATTTTTCAATGTACTATGAAACAAGTATATGGGGATTAAAGCAATTTTCTTAGCACCAAATTCTGGAGAGTAACAAAAGTAATGGAAATAGCTAGTAATGTTTGGAGATCTATGTGACCCCATTGGCTAACAACTTCAAAAGTAGTAGCACATTTTTGGCATTGATTTTTTAAATTTTTAGCCTGTGGTATTATATTGAAGCATAGTAGAATAAATTCATTTAAACTTAGTATATATGTATATTATACATTAAAGGAAGATTCTACAAGGTTAGAATACTGTATGAATTGCTCAGAAGGTCATTAGTATTATTTATTCTTCTCCATACTCCCATCTCTACTTTATACTACCATTTCTCAATTTATCCATTCTTGTTCAATTATTATACTTTACCCATTTATACAATTGTATTTTCTGTCTTATCCCTTGAAATTTTACCCCCTCAATTAATTCTATATGTATTCTAAATGCATACATCTCTAACTATTCAAACCCACCATCCAAAAATGAAAGAAAACAGGGGAAATTTGTTTTTCTGGGTTTGGGTTTTTCATTTATAATGATTGCTTCTAGATCCATCCATTTATATGTGAATTTCATAGCTTTATTTTTCTTAATAGGTGAGTTACATTGTATTATATAAATGTATCATATTTTCAATATCTATTCATCATTTGGAGGACATCTAGTTTGTTTCAATTTCCTGGCTATTGTAAATGGGACAGCAATGAAATATAGGTACAGTAGGATATAAAGTCAATTGTTAATATGCTCAAATTACGGGCATACAGAAGAACTTTATGATAAAGATCTTGGAAACATGGGAATTAAGATAAACAATGAATAAATGGGATCGCTGTGGGAATTAGGGCCCAGGAGTGTGTGAAGGAGACAGAGCCATGAACCCAGGAAACATTGAGGTGCGGATCCACTGTATTGGAAAGCAGGACATGTTTTTATACAGCCTTTGGACCGATGGTGAAGTGAAAGAAGCTGTGGAATAACCAACAATCTCACTGGCACTATGGGGAGATATCAGACTGCCAGGGCATGGAAGAACTTCTGTAAAGATGGGGAAAGCAGCCACAACCCTGTTCCAGGCCCATTCTAAGAGTCTACAAGTTTGCTATGATGCTTTACTTCGTGTCACATAGTATCGAAGTAGACATGGGTACCTGTTCTATTAGGACAGTATAGAAGCCTCCCTCACTGTTTTCTGGAGCCCACAAAGGTACCATAGCATGCATAATGTACTCTGAAGTATACAACCAGAATAGGAAAAATCTATCAACTATTCATCTGACAGACAGTATGTAGTTAGTATGTAGTATTTACAAAATCTAGTATGTAGTAGAAAAAAATAATCTCCCCACAATATCCACAAAACTAAACACCAAGAAACAAAAGATTGTGGCATAGAACATAAGAATACTTCAGAGCCTGAGAAATACATTTTAATATAAAAATTTAAGAGTAATATATTTCTTAAAGTTTAGTCATCAATGAAATGCAAATTAGAATTATGCCGGCAGCCAAGCCCCAGCAGGGGTGCTTCTTCTTGGTCCTTCTTGAGGCAGTGGAGGGGGTAAGACTTTGACTTATGGAAAATTTAGGGTTGCTGTATAATAAAAGGTTTACTTATCTAAATCTAAGTTACTAAGCTAATATAGCTGACCTGCCTTCTGTGTTCCTCTGAAGCCAGAGACTACAGTCTCAGGCATTTAACATCTTATCCTAAAACAGCAGGAAATTAAGAAAAGGATTAGTTGCTAGAGCCTTTTCCCTATTGTCCAGATGCCTCTTGCTTGTCAGTCTAGAGGGAAGTAAGAGCAATAAACTTCTATTGAGCCAGGAGAAGAGAATAACACTTGCAGAAAGAAAAATTTCTACATAAGTAGATATGCATAATTTCACAGAAATTCCTACATGTATCATCATTCATATATTGACACAGTCATCTGGGCCCAGATTGCATGCATTCTCATAATTTCATACTTACACACACACACAAGCATACATTCTCACAATTACATACTTACACGCTCATCCATACTTACATATGCATATGGAGCAAAAGACCAAGCACAGGTGCAGAAAGAATTCACTCATTCTGGATGAAAGATGGACTACAATATTTATTGCATCGAGAAAGAAAAAGCTTCCACCCTTTCAATGCTAAAT
>BDUI01053662.1:0-13656 GCA_002335545.1 Apodemus speciosus | reverse complement strand
AAGTGCATAGGCTTAAAGTGAGACTGTGAGTGAGAGATGGAGCTGTGCTACATAGAACACATGTCATGAAACACTAGACAGCTGAGAGTGAGCTTCCTCAAAAGGCCATTAACGCCTCACAGGAAAAGCTGTGGAGAATGGCAGTGAATTCAGCAGTTGGAATTATGGCTTTGATAGGACTGTGGTTCATGAAGACATAAAAGCCTCAGAAGTACTTTGAATGTACAGGCTTGGGTTCGACAAATGATCTCTGAGGCAATAGATTTGAGGCAAGTTAGATTCAGGATAGTATCAAAAACAAAATAAGTCACAGATTACAGTAAGTTAAATTCAGAAAAGACATGGCTACTTGGCTATGGAGGGTGTCAATTGTAATGATGAGATTGGTAGTAGAGTCCCAAAATCTAATATCAGAGAAGACAAAGTGACTGAGAAGTCAGGTCAGATGATAAAACAAGGTATAAGAACGATGTCCCAAAATCTAATATCAGAAAAGACAAAGTGACTGAGAAGTCAGATCAGATGATAAAACAAGGTATAAGAACCATGTCAGTGTGTATCCATCCAAAAGTTGCAGTCATGTGGAGAATACCTGCTATGGAGGCAAGGAGTAAATAGCTGGGCCTCTAATCACTGTCAGATGATCCAGTGCTTGGCAGTGAAGGAGAAGGGAAGCACAGGCAGACCCTGAGTGAGAGATACTCCATTCAGTCTAAGTGTTCAAGAAGGCAAGGAAAGATAAGATATCCTGCTTGATCCAAATCAGTAGAGTGAGAGATTTGAGGGAGAAAATTAAAAGTAAATGAAATATATGTAGTTTCCAAAAAGTGTGGTACAGACAAATATGAGACAAAAACATTTCCTGAAGGAAATGTGTTTACTCCTTTTCTTTCTGACAGCAGAGAATTTTGAAGTGAAGTTTGAAAAACAGATGATGTAGTGGTAAATTGTGATATTTTCTCAGAAGCTGATAAACACAGCAATCAGTGGACCTGATACTCTCCATTATGACATCAAGGCCCAACCAGACAGAAGTGACAGATTTTATTCTACAAGGATTCTCAGAACACCCTAGTCTAAGACTGTTCTTGACAGGCTGCTTCCTATCCCTCTATACAATGGCTCTAATGGGTAACATTTTGATCATTGTTTTGGTCACCTTTAGTACTGGGCTCCACAATCCCATGTACTTTTTCCTTTGCAACCTGGCCACCATGGACATTATCTGTACCTCCTCTGTGCTTCCAAAGGCACTTGTTGGTCTACTGTTCAAGGAAAGCACCATTTCCTTCAAGGGATGCATGACCCAGCTCTTCTTCCTTGTGTGGTCCTTGTCTTCTGAGCTGCTGCTGCTGACAGTCATGGCCTATGACCGCTATGTGGCCATCTGCTTTCCCCTGCACTATAGCTCTAGGATGAGCCCACAGCTATGTGGGGCCCTGGCCATGGGTGTATGGTCCATCTGTGCTCTGAATGCATCTATCAACACTGGTCTGATGACACGGCTGTCATTCTGTGGCCCAAAGGTCATCACCCACTTCTTCTGTGAGATTCCCCCACTCCTCCTGCTATCCTGTAGCCCCACATATGTAAACAGCATTATGACTCTCATTGCAGATGCCTTTTATGGAGGCATCAATTTTGTACTTACCTTGATATCCTATGGCTGCATCATTGCCAACATCCTGCGCATGCGTTCTGCTGAGGGCAAGAGGAAGGCCTTTTCTACCTGCTCATCCCACCTCATCGTGGTCTCTGTGTACTACTCATCTGTGTTCTGTGCCTATGTCAGTCCTGCTTCCAGCTACAGCCCAGAAAGAAGCAAAGTTACCTCGGTGCTGTACTCACTCCTCAGCCCAACCCTGAACCCCCTCATCTATACACTGAGGAACAAGGATGTCAAGCTAGCCCTGGGCAGGCTCTTACCCTCTTTCTCACATTAAGTGGAGATGTGTAAAATATTCTCCTAGACTCAACTGTTCCTAAACATGCTTTTCTGAGAGGAGTTTTATGGAGCAAAGTGTATCCATTGCTTCATCAGAAAAGCTTTTTCTGATGCATATACTGGTCTATTCCACTTACTATAACTTCCAAAACAACAGAGTTCCAAGAGGCAATGTAAACAAACACTCAAGTTTTATTTCCTTATAAATACACATTATTTTTAAAGAAATTAAAAGTTTATCTAAAAGGAGATTCCATATTCCTGAACTAGAAGATTTTCAGTGGGTGATAATGATATTTGTCCCAAAATAAAGACCTTTCATCTAGTGCCTACCTATAAACATCAATGACCCTTGTTTAAGAACTACAGCTAATCCAAACTTCATAAGGATCTTGACAGACCAGCATGGCCATGGTGTCTTGGGAAGACCAATGTTGAGAAGAATGGGTTTTCTTCCTTCTTAGCTATGGTAGTCAAAGCTGATGATATTGGCATGGAGAGAGAACCAATTGATGGAGCTGAGATGAAGCATAAACTTCAAAAATGAACTCACATTACTGCTGGTGATTTTTCACAAGGATGAGACAATTTAACTGATGGGAAATGCTAATTATTTTTATCATTTTAGGGAGAAGTAGGTAAATGACTACATACAAAGCATGAAGTGGATGCTCCCAGCTCACCATCATCAATGACCATAAGTAAAGAATGAAATGCTAAACTCTCTTTTTCATAAAATATATGTTGATTATATTTGTTCTCCTTTCTCAACTTCTCCAGGACTCTCCTTACCTTCCTACCCATCCAATGTTATTCTCTCCCTCTTTCCATCTCTCCATCTCTCTCTTCATCCTTGTGAATAAAGTACTTTTTGAAAACATTTATTTTATCTCTTGGTTTCAGAAGCTTGAATCCATGGCTATTTGGCTCTTTCTTCTGGTCTATGATCAGGCACACCTCAAGGCAGTGGGCTTGGTTGGTAGAGAAGCTTCACAGCCCAGAACACATATAAGAAAAACACCTGTGCTCAAGTGGCTTTCTCCTTTTCCCTTAGCAATGATTTCCAGTACCCAGTTCCTAGGATGGTGCTGCCTACATGGAGAGTGGATCCCCTGCTTCAGTGAATCATTTCACTGTTACCTGCATGGACAGAAGTGTCCTTCGGTGATCTCCTAAGTGGGTCTGCATTCAGTTAGCATCTGTCACATTTTTCTTTCATCTTGAAGTCATATTTTGTACTATTTCTTTGGTTATTATTCTTGTGACTGATATTTAAGCTATAGAATAACTGATAATCATACAAACATTGAGTATACAAATGGTCTCACACACATGCATCCATCTCATAAATACATTATCTGGGGATTCTTTGATGGAGAATGCTGTATGTCATATWAACATTACCTACATGGAACACAATATAGCAGTAATTTTCCAGAAGTCAGATCACACAGAACAGAGCAAATGCTGGGTCCTAAGTCAGAACTGTGACCAAGCAAGCCTCTGATGTGTCACTGTGTCTAGAAAAGGGCTACTTTTCTGGTATCGGGCTCTGGTCTGACATCTCTGTATGTTGAAATCAGGGGAAGTTCAGTGGGCCTCAGAGGTTGTCAAGTCTAATCTCCTAATCTCATCTGTAATGGTGTCCATCCCTAAACCTAAGAAACATAAGCTGTGCTTTAATGAATGTTATGAAATGATAATAGGAAAGAAGTAAAGAATCAAACCTGGGCTGCAAAAGCCTACAGGAGGCATGCACTGAGAGTACAGATTTCTCATCTCTATAACAGTATCATGGGAATTTACTTTACACTCCAGGAATAATTAGCAGTGAAGTTTGGTTCACGTACAGAAATTTTAATCCAGAAACATGCTTGCTCTGGAAAGGGATCATATGCAAAGTCCTTCTAGGTCCATGTGATCCAGCTGGAATGTTATCCCCTTTAGTTCTTCTGGTTGGAATACAGATATGCCTTTAGTATGCACCATTAATCCCAAACAATGACATCTAGGTAACTGCAGTTTAGTTGAGTTCAGACAATGCAGTGGAATTCATTTGAATTCAGTTCAGGACACTTTGGAGCAGTTCAATTGAATGCATTTGAGTTCAGATGAGTTCATGCAAGCTCAGTGCAGGTCAGCAGAGGCAGTTGAAGCCAATAAGTTGAATAAAAACAGCCAGGTTAGTTTGAGGTCAAGCACAGCAATTCACTGAGAAGTCAAGAAAAGCCAGATCAAATCAGCTTGRATAGGAGTTTGAGACAGAACAGCTGAATTGAACCAGCCAACCAGAGTTCAGAAAGAACTAGAAAGGGTGAGCWTATTCAGCAGTAAGTCTCCAAGATGACAATGACATCTGGCAAATAAAAGTTACATTAACAGGTTTGATAAGTCACAAAAGTAACTTAATGTTTAAGAGAACTGTACTAACACTCAAACACATTTGAATGTATTAGGTATGTGAAAATGCATAAGAGTTACTAAAATAATTAAGAGATCAACAAATTCTGTACACAGGCTTGGATAGGTGGTCTGAGCTAACATCTTAGCCTTCATTCTCAGTAGTATGGGGATGCATAAATGAAGTCTTCTTTCACTGTTTCCTTTCTAATCTTCCATAAATCCTCTTTATTGCTAAAGTCTTCAAATGGAAAATAATTTTTGAAGGAAGTTTTGAATCCCTTGTCTTTCATGGTAGGAACGAGGGGAATGAGAGATGGGCTTGCTATGCTATACCAAATCGTTATGGGATTTCCACGAGCCTAGAAGATCCCACAATAGGCTGGAGATACATATAGATTAGATGTAGATCACTGTGGATAATACAGGATGACCACTACTGGGTGTGCCGAACAGGTGGAGAATAGGCATTCTTGCCCTCAACTGAGCAGATGAGCAGGATGTTGGTGATTATGAAGCCAAAAGAAAGCATGGTCAATAAGAAGTTTAGGCCACTCAGAAACATGTCTGAAAGGACCCTTATAATATTACTGATGAAGGTGGAACTACAACATAGCAATGATATTGATGGAATCTTGCAGAAGAACTGTGATATTAGATTGAAGCCACAAAAGAGCAGTGAGACATGGTGRGCACTAAGTATTTTACAGCACCTATGATCTATACAAAAGTTTCCAAGGCCACAAGGGACCTGTTTTTTATTTATAATGGTGCCCTAGCATAAAGCTGGCAGATGGCCAGGTTATAGGCCAAGCAAAGAAAAAAATAGCTCAGTACTCCAGACCCAAGTAAAGAAAATCACTTGGGTGAGGCAGTCCTGGCTACAAGGCTCTTAAAAACTATGGGTAGGATGGTTGCCATGCACTTCACATCCAGCAGAGATAGGATGAATTAGGAGAAATACATGAGAGTGTGGCAGTTGTATCTGAACCTCCCCTTTAGTTTCTATTCTCTTGTCTCACAACTTGAATGAAAGAGCATGTTAGGGATATACCCATGAAAATAGTCTATGAACATGGTTTGACATTGTGTGTCAAGTCCATGACYAAACTGTTATATTCATCAAAGATCACCCTACATGCAGACATAGATGACCATGCCCAGTAATCTGACCATGTGGAAATACCAACAATAGAAATAAAACTCAACACCCCTACCTAGGAACCATTTACAGGAGCTTGTGCACCCTCTCTGCCTCCATTTCATGAAGACTGAAGATCCTTGAGGGAGACCCAGCCTTTGTCTAATCCCTTTGTGACAGCCTCTAATACCTGGAGGCACAGTGTAACTGCAAACCTACTGGCTAAATTGGCCTGGGAATCAGGTAGATGATCTGAACATTCTTTCCTGCACTTCTTTGCAAATCCCTGTTTCATCCTTAGCCCTGTAGCAGACCACTTGCGGAGTTCTGGCTTCCCTGTCAGACTGAACTCCCTAGGCACTACACCAAACCTCACAATAGAGGTTGCCCCATTTACTCCTCCCATTGGACTCTTTCAGCCCTCTCTCTTCTAGCTCATCCCTATTCCTTCCCTAATACCTATAAACATGCTCTACTCATGACCCCCACTACCCATGCAACTCAAGAGCAAGCCACTCATGGTCACCACATGTGCCCGGTGGAGAAGCGAGGAGCATCTGAGAAGATATTAGGGAGGGAAAACCTTTATCACAATATACTCTGTGTAAAACATGTCTCTCAGAACCTAACTGTATAAACTGAAAGGTTCAGGAAAGAAAATGAAAAATATATTAAGTATCTGTCATTGTCAAAATGATATCATGTAGACTGTGAGGATAAATAATCTCCAATGAGAGAAATAYATGCACTCCTTGTATTTCTGACAGCAGGCCAACTTTCAAAGTGATCAGGTATGAAAACCAAATTTTGAAATCATGACCTATGACCTTTTCTAAGATTCTTGCAATTGGGTACAGTTTATACTTATATTGAACTCTGCCCAGACAYTGGTGTAGAGTTCCTATCACAGGAATTCTCAGAGTGCTGCAGTCTGTCACTTCTCCTGACTAGCTATTTCTTAGTCTTATACACTGTGACGCTTATAGGAACTGTGTTTTTGTTGACTCCAACATGGGACTCTATAGCCACATGCTCATTTTTCTTTGTGATCTGACCACCATGAACTATGTCTGCATCTCCTCTGTGCTGCCCAAGATGTTGAGATCCAAGAAGACCACACCGAYTGGTTGGTTATCCAGTGCTAAAAAGTCAATCTTGAAAGCATGTACACAAGTAACATTATACAGACTAAACAGGTTATATAAGAGTGTGTGTGTGTGTGTGTGTGTGTGTGATAACAACTAATGTAAAAAGAGGCTATGAATTTGACGGGGAGTAGAAGGGGTCTGTGGTAGTTTGGAGAAAGGAAAGGGAAGGAAGAAATGTTGCAATTATATGTAATCCTAAAAATAAAACAAATAGGGTATACAACCCTATTGTGAATTCTCAAATGAAGAAATACAAATGGCCAAGATATTCAAACATCCCAAGTATCTATCAATTGACCAATAAATAGTGAAGATGTGGTACATATGCACAATGAACTATTATTAAACTAGAAATAAAAACAAAATTATGGAATTAGCAAGTAAAAGTATGGACTTGNTGGTGTAGAGTTCCTATCACAGGAATTCTCAGAGTGCTGCAGTCTGTCACTTCTCCTGACTAGCTATTTCTTAGTCTTATACACTGTGACGCTTATAGGAACTGTGTTTTTGTTGACTCCAACATGGGACTCTATAGCCACATGCTCATTTTTCTTTGTGATCTGACCACCATGAACTATGTCTGCATCTCCTCTGTGCTGCCCAAGATGTTGAGATCCAAGAAGACCACACCGAYTGGTTGGTTATCCAGTGCTAAAAAGTCAATCTTGAAAGCATGTACACAAGTAACATTATACAGACTAAACAGGTTATATAAGAGTGTGTGTGTGTGTGTGTGTGTGTGTGATAACAACTAATGTAAAAAGAGGCTATGAATTTGACGGGGAGTAGAAGGGGTCTGTGGTAGTTTGGAGAAAGGAAAGGGAAGGAAGAAATGTTGCAATTATATGTAATCCTAAAAATAAAACAAATAGGGTATACAACCCTATTGTGAATTCTCAAATGAAGAAATACAAATGGCCAAGATATTCAAACATCCCAAGTATCTATCAATTGACCAATAAATAGTGAAGATGTGGTACATATGCACAATGAACTATTATTAAACTAGAAATAAAAACAAAATTATGGAATTAGCAAGTAAAAGTATGGACTTGYRATAATAATTTTGGCTAAGGTGACAAAGACTGAGAATTAAATRTGACTACCACATGCATAGGCATAGGCATAGGAGTAGGCATAGGCATAGACACAGACACACTTAAATTGGAATACTTTGAAAGGTCAGGGAACAAGTTAGAGGCCATAAAAAGGATCTCACATAAAGGATGAGAATACAAATGATGACATATGAAGCAGAAGGAAAATAATGGAAGAGAAAGAATAAACAGGATGGGACATGAGAAGACCAAGTAGAGGAGGGGGTAGAGGGTGAAGTGGTAATTTCTGCTTTCATAGGAGACTCAAATGTGTCATGTGATGTTTTTCTGGAAACTGTCTTATGAATGTATATTTTGCTGAAGCAGACATGTGAAAGGATGTTTTTCTAAGAACAGACATATAATGTTTTTTCTAGAAGCTGCCTGGTGAAAGAGCATATGATGTTTTGTTGGAGCAGATGCTTGAGAAGATATGTGATATTTGGAAAGAGGATAAGTATAACACAACAGACAGTGGACAACCCTCTTGCATTGGTTCACCTTGCAAATATTTGCTGGTCATTAGGCTTCAGTGAGGCTGGTCTTCACTGAGGATGCTCTTGTATTGGTTGGCCTTGCTTTCTTCACTGATCTTTGCTTGTCATGACGTTGTAGAGAGAAATGCACTAAAGAACATCTGGTATTATTCTGGCTGCTTCTTGCCACTTCTGCAGACTCAGCCAACTGGCYGAGCCTCATGATTTCTTCTGGATCAGGCTGCTGATTTGTGTTTGGTGTTTGCCAAGTAGACTGGACTGCCACTACTGATTTGTGTTTGGTGTTTTACTAGTGGACTTGACTGCTGGCAATAAAGATTGGAATCTCCCCCAAAGAACTATTTCTGAACAGGGTTACAACCTCCATTTCCTATTAACCTTTCTATTCCCCTGCCTCTGGTGGGTAGTGGGCTAGAAGGGAGGTTGAAGCAGTAAAGAAACATAATTAAAATGTTTTGAAAAATCTGAGCCTACAATGGGAAGGAATATCTAATAAAACACTTGAAAAGCCATATGTAAACTTACTACTTCAGAAATTTCCTAAAATATGGATATATATGCACATCAAAAGTGTTCAAATGGAGGTACTCTATAATAGAGAGTCAATACTTTCCCCAGATACCTAGCTTTTCAAAAGAAAAAAGCCCAGTGCCTCTTTTTGGGATGTTGGGCAATGGGGTCCCATAACTTCCCATACTACATGATACTGTTATTGCTCTTGCTTATCGTCCAGAAATTTGTGAACCCTATTAACAAAGATACAATATACTTGAGTCATTGAGCATGAAGAAATCAATATGGTACTGACCTAAAACCTTTATTCCTACTGGGCAGATTTCATAATGCTAGAATGTTCTAGGATACTGTTAGGGAAGAAAGGTAATCAAAGGACTTAACAAGCTGTGAACTCTGTGAGCTACAATTATGAATATCCAGGCAATTGTATCCACTGGTAAAAAAAAAAAGGCATGAATGTTATAGGAGTAACCAGCCACTTTAGGATTGTATTTAAAACCCACTCCACAGGATGAAACTCACAGCTGACACTGGACCAAAACCCTGTCTTAGGGGGAATTTAATATTATTATTTTATTAAACATACACAGTAATAAGCTGCACCCTAAGTTCTTWGTTTTATATGCATAGATTAGAACATACCTCAACTTCCATTAGAAAAGCTTCCTTTATATAGGTGATATAGAGGCTCACAAAGAAGAAAAGCAATCAGTATCTTTGCCACTGTGATATATGTGAACCACAGCAAGTAACAGCATAATAAGATATTCTTTTTTTAAAGACTTATTTATTTATTNAAAAAAAAAAGGCATGAATGTTATAGGAGTAACCAGCCACTTTAGGATTGTATTTAAAACCCACTCCACAGGATGAAACTCACAGCTGACACTGGACCAAAACCCTGTCTTAGGGGGAATTTAATATTATTATTTTATTAAACATACACAGTAATAAGCTGCACCCTAAGTTCTTWGTTTTATATGCATAGATTAGAACATACCTCAACTTCCATTAGAAAAGCTTCCTTTATATAGGTGATATAGAGGCTCACAAAGAAGAAAAGCAATCAGTATCTTTGCCACTGTGATATATGTGAACCACAGCAAGTAACAGCATAATAAGATATTCTTTTTTTAAAGACTTATTTATTTATTATATTTGTAAGTACACTGTACCTATCTTCAGACACCCCAGAAGAGTGCATCAGATCTCACTATAGATGGTTGTGAGATACCATGTGGTTGCTGGGGATTGGACTCAGAACCTTTGGAAGAGCAGYCAATGCTCTTAACCACTGAGCCATCTCTCCAGCCCCAATAAGATATTCTTAAGRAAACAACAGTAGCACTTATATCCTGGYCATAACTAACAGCTGTCTAATTGGACTAAAGGTCCAACCAGTAGGACAGAATGCCTGGTACTATAAATCTAGCCAACTACCTCTAGTTATACAAGTCACAGATATAGAGAAGAACCTACTAATGCTACTTTTCCAAACCAATATATAATCTCTTACTGAAGTCGTCATAATATCCTTATGCACACAGATAGTTGTAGCTCTCACTCCTCATCAAAGAAGATTCTTTTTGCAGCAGGCAGAGACCAATAAGAAAGCTATGATGTATCAACTGATTGTGAATTGTCTAGCCCTAATGTATTTTTCTACAACACAACCTTCATATGTAAGTCTCAAGAACATCAGAGAAGGACTGGAAAAATTATGACCCAGAGGACCAAGATGTCTGCTGCYACACTGTGTGTTTAACATGAGTTGAGGAAGCTGTATCCATGGAACTTCAATAACATGGCCACTTAAACAGACTTGAACAATGACRACTCCAGTTGGCAAGCTAATGTGGATGGTAGAAATCCGAGTAGCTATAGATAATTAATGACTGCAGACAAAGAGAATCAGTCTTYCCCATGGACTAGCCCCCTAATTGGTTGTCCAGTACCAAGTGGYCAACTCTAAATGCATATAAATATGAATAACTCTAAATGGACAGAGCATGTGTTATTTGCATATTTATTCATATATCTGTAAAGGCAGAACTAATAAAGAAAAAGAAGCCATGGTATTAAAAGGAAGAGGTCATAGGAAGGGTTGAAAGGAGGAGGGGACATGATAAAAATACTAAACACAATGTAAAATTAAAATAATTTTTAAATGCAGTAATTATTTAGTTAATTAACAAATATTGAGAGGAGACAAAAATCAATATTGAGGGTAACAAGAGTCAACCAGGAGGAGGCAAAGAGGTCAAAAGGCCATCATAGTTTAGCCCATGACCTTCAGACAGCTGGAGCAGAAGTGAAGATTTGGATGGGTCACTGAYAGTTTTTGAATGTTCCAAGAAGTGAACAGTTCCTGAAGAACAGCACATGTGTTTCCTCCCACAGCTCCCTTCCTGGCCACATCCTCCAAAACAACACGCCCCAAGCACACAGCACCCCTGATGCATTTCTTCACAGTGGAAATTGTAAGGCCCTGACAACAGGAACTCTCAAGCGTCTAGCAAACTTCTGCTGGCACACTCGTGGATGAGAGCCAGTTTTGCCAGGAAAGCTGCTTCAAAGCATTGATGGTTCATATTTGAAAGAATGGAAGGCAAAGACAGGCCTTATCRCACACTGTCACAGCATGCCCACAGCATGGCAAGCACCTTCCCAAAAAAAAAATCTCTTTCAGAAATATACCAAAATGTGAAAGGAAATAAAAATTTTCAGATATCTCACTTATGATAATACCAATTGTCCTAAACTCCCAGAACCTTTTATACCCCCCAGGTCCTCTACCTACATGCCAGCCACAACCAAGGCTGARTAACCTCTGTGAGTAAAAAGCAAACACAGGGATAAGGCAGTATCTACCCAGAGCTCYTGATTCATGTGACAGCTATAAGCAGAGAGGGCTAGAAATAGGCCATACCTACATTTGAAGTTGGGGAAGTCATTTGACCATTGAGATCCATAACCACCTGGATATCCCATGATCCTACAAGATATCAAGTGCTTCTTCAAGCATTTTCCTCCCTGAAGGACTTTAGTTGAACGCTTGTACCTGATGGTTCAACAAAATATGTCCTCGGGAAAGGAACAGAGACTTCTACCTAACCTGTGATCCCTTAGTCCAGTTGGCTGAAGGCAGTGGTGCTGGCACAGGCTCAGCAGCAGGACAGAAGTCTCTGGAGTACAACTTTGACATCCTTGTTCCTCAGAGTGTAGATGAGGCGATTCAAGGTGGGTTCSACCGAGGTGTAGATGATGGACACCACCTTGTCCTTGTTCAGAGAGTAGCTGGATGAAGGGTGAATGTAGGTGTAGATGACAGTGGAGTAGTACATAGTGACCACAGTGAGGTGTGCAAAGCAGGTGAAAAAGGCCCATCACTTGCCCTCAGCTGAACGGATTCTCAGGATACTGGCCACAATAAAGCCATAGGAGAAGATTGTCACAGAAAAGTTCCCTACAGCAAAGAACACACCTGAAGCACAGACCATGGCCTYRTTCAATTGCGTTGGAACACAGGAGAACTTCAACAGTGGGGGAATCTCGCAGAAGAAGTGCTCTATCACATTCAAGCTGCAGAACGAAAGACGCAGGATCAGGCCTGTGTGCATGCTGGAGTTAGTCAGGCTGATGGCCCAGACAATGCCAGCCAGGAATGYACACACCCTGGGGCCCATCCAAGCACTATAGTGCAGGGGACAGCACATGGCCACAAAGCGGTCATAAGCCATAGCTGATAAGAGCAGAAGTTCTGACCCAAGGGACCATGTGAAGAATTAGAAGAGCTGGGTCATGCAGCCCCCATAAGAGATGGTCCTTCCCTACAGCATAGTGTCCAGTAGATTGGGTATGATGGTAGATGTGCAGAGGATGCCCACCATGGCCAAGTTGACCAAGAAGAAGTGCATAGGAGTATTCAGGTTTGGGCTGGCACTGATTGTCACCATAATGAGCAGGTTTCCTGAGATTGCAGCCATCTATAGGCAGATGAAGCAGAGGAGACRTGGTACCCTAAGGTGAGGCATTTCTGAGAATCCCAGGATGAAGAACTCAGTGGCCAGTGTCCCATTCATCACAGAGCTGAAGAGGCCTCAGGATCCAGRGGCAATGGGTTTTCTGTGGCAGCTCTGATAGGATCTGAAGATTAAAGACATGCTCCAGTTCTAGTTTGTCCTAAGAGTTCAACCCAGATGTGGTGAGATCATCCTAGAGCCCAAACCTCGGTATTACATAGAAACTCAGAGCCAGCCAAGGATGCAGGCATCATTCTAGATGCAGGACTTTCTAGGAGACTGATGTGGCCACTCGTAAATCTTAGAGATGCAGGATCTTTCTCTATTTGGAAATGTTCCTTCCCCAGACTTCAGGGAATATGGAGCAGAAACTGGAGTATTCCTCAGGGTAGAAATCAGTCTGTGTTGGTTACATGGGAGAGGTGTGGTTACYTTCTATTCAAAAGCTTTCAGACAGTGGGAGGGAATATGGAAGGATTAAKAAAGATGACAAAATGTCTCTCACCTGGCCATGTAAAACACCATCAACCAAGTTCTTTCCTGGCTTGGGGGGTGACAGTTGTACTCACCTATACAAACCATAGTCATACATGTGTGTGTCACTAGAGCTGGGGATCAAAGGCTTTAAAGTATGGCTCTGAAGTGGGGCACCAGCCAGGACTGAGCCATGTCTCACCCCTATATCCTGAAAGTCACACATTGTCTCTGAGTTAAAACTCTATGGCTGAGTTCAAAAGCCTTAAACAGAGCATGCTTGAATGTGTAAGTGCCAACCTCCAAGCAGTGAGGTAGGAGTAGACTGTGCAGCCTCTCATATAAACTATGCTTAAATTTAGGAGCACTGGAGCTCAGAGTTTACATTTTCAGATAGGTCACTATATTACATTCAT
>BDUI01053630.1:0-12363 GCA_002335545.1 Apodemus speciosus | reverse complement strand
AAAAAAAATCAAGAAATGATGCTTTAACTAGACAAACTCTACCTTTCACGTTGATTGAGTGCAGGTGCATTTGAACTGAAAAGGAAGACTGACCTATCACTATTTCCCAGTTCAGATAGTTAGTTGGCAGTACTACATTGTATCTTTCTCTAAAATGCTGTGATTCCTTCTGTAACTCATCATGAACAACTTCTATATTACTCCAATACTGTTTCTATGGTATGTTTCCTGCACAAAATGATGCCCCTAGATGGGAAGAAAAACAGACCTTTGTAGTAGAACAGAGATGATGCAATACCTAGAAAAATTTCTGGCAATTAATTAAGGTTGAAATTTCTAAGAAAGTTACTGTTTGAATTTGTTTCCATTGGGTTTGCAAACAATGATTTGAATTAAAAGAACAATGTTGACTTTCAAGTTTGGATGATGGTGTGGGGAAAAGCCACCAGACAGTCAGATCAAAACCAGGCATCAGACTTTTCTGCATTCTTCTCTCAGTTCTGAAAATTTCTGTATGACATTTAACTGGCAGTAGAACGGGAAAATTTCCTTCATCATTAAGAATCTGCTGAAAATGGAGACATTTGCTGAGCCCCATGAACGTCAACTGGAGAATTTAATGATTATTTTTCTATCTTTAATTTACTTAATGTCAACCAAAATTAATTTTGTATAGTGAGTGAAACACCAAGGGTGATTTCATGTATAATTCTTTTTTTTCTCTCTCAGACAACACCTTGTAAGAGACCTTTGGTGATTACTTTTCCACTTAGTGACTAAGAACAGTAATAGCCTGTAAGACTTTCCTTTTAAATCTGAAATGAGAGAATGTCTTTGAGATTAATTTTGCATTTAGGTTTTGATTTGGGTTTTAGGTGCTGCTTGTTTTGAATCTGACTTGGTATCATAGGTAATATGATTTCATTATTGTGCATCCATATTTGCTAAGGGTCGTCTATGTTTATTCTGATTTGTTCTTTCAATGCTTCTTTTGCAATTTACATATTTTATTACTGAAAGGTAGATTTAACTGGAGGAACATAATGACCTGAGGCTTTCTAGTCAAAAATTGAGATGGAAAAGTTGAGAAGAGTGTATATGTGCTGCTTTCATCAGCAAGCACCAGATCACCTGACAGGGAAGTAGAAAAAAGTCACCAAATCTCAACACTTAGAACCTCAAACCTGTCATCACTTGTGAAGATCTTTCCAAATATATTGTGAGAATGTATTCTGTTCTGCCTTAATCCCTGATTTCTGTTCCTTAGATTTTTACTTTGATTAGAGGAAAGAGAAGGTAATTTTTCCCATCTAACTCCTGACCATTCTTCTTGTTCTTCTGACCCAGAGTTGACTTACTCATGTCAGAATTGGCATAAGAACTCCCGGAAGTTCTTGAGTGAATCTGTAAAGTAAAAAGATGGGACTGTGTTCAAACGCCTAACATTGGTGTCTTGTAGTATGACACACTGCATGTTTATTCTCCAAGGCACAGGTAGTGCTAAGGATTCAATCTCAAATGGCCATCCTCTTACTGGAAATCAGCTTCTGTTGTTGGGTTAGCCTCTACATTTCCCACTTCAAATGTGTCTTGTGAGACTAATTAATGGGGATTTTGGCTTTCAACCCCACAAGATAGAAAAAAACATGTGAGCTTTGATAACATTTCAAAATGAGTATTGAAAAAAAAAAGATAAACAACCCTAATTTACAAAGAGATAGCAAATGTGCATATACTACAGTGAAATACTTAGATATCTTTCATATATTGAGATGTCAAATCTATGGACATAAACTCTCTTATCACTTTGTATAGTTCAGAGTATGTAAGGAGCCAGGGTTTTCTCTGTCTCCTAACACATGCTTAGGCTGACTACAGTGTTCATGGGATGTTCAACAAACTCAGTCCATGCTGTTAGACATTAATGAGCTTATCACAACTCCCCTAGCTGAGATGTTTGCAGGGGTTTCCTGAGAGCAAAAACATCCTGAGGAACATCCTGCGGCATAATTTGATTCCTGTTTTCCAGCNTCTATCTATTTATCTTTCTTTCTTTCTATTCATATCACTATCTCTCTCCCTCTCCCTCTCTCTCTCTTTCTCTCTCTCTTCTCTCTTTCTTTCTTTCTCTCTCTCTCTCTCTCTCTCTCTCTCTCTCTCTCTCTCTCTCTCTCTCTTTCTCTATGCTTATAAACACACGCACAGACAGAGACACACACACATACACATATACCACACATAAACACATACATATGGACTCCTGGATGTAAATTACATTTCAGACTCCAGAATCTAGAGTTGGAATGGACAATGATCAGAGAGATACCATGTCTCTTTACACTAAGCAAAATTATTTCAAAGAGGCTAAAGTGAAGGTAATGTCCAACATGAAGAAAGAATTGAAATAAAGTTGCAAATTATTTTTTCTAGAAACAATGAAAGGCTGAAACTGTCATTAACCAACTGTTGGACTATTTGGTAGGCAAATAGCAGAAGTAGTTACTCTCTTTCTTATGATTCTTATGATTCCCTAAAATTTCCGTTTTCTAATTCTCATTGTTCTGAAAGAAAAACCCAGAGGACAGGTATATGTTGTGTGTTCTAGTGAATATTTAAAGATTCGAACTTTGATAGCATCTGGCCTGAGGAGGATAGAATCCCATAAAAAGAGAGCTAATGATTCATATGAAATCTGTGTGTATCTTAACTCTACACTGAAGAATACTCCTTTCAGGATCATTATGGTGATTATGAAACTTTGTATCCTGGCCCATTGCCAAGATAGTTTTGTTGACTGTGTGGAGGAATCTTTGGGTACATGAACTCACTCAGTGGAACAGGAAGCACACTTTTACCAATATGATATTAGGAATCTTATGCCCTTGTCCTTGGGTCAACAAAATCAAATTATTCCATTTCTTCAGGTTTCACACCAGTGATTCTAGCTTCTGCTTAAACATCCATGTCAGATATTGAGTATAATTGTAGAGGTGAGATAAATAAGAAGCAGGGGTTATACACTGACTAAAGTATTCTAGAGCACTTTCAAGATAACCACAAGGGCTTGATCAAGTCTACTGTGATCAGAATGTGTCATATGCTCTGCAAAGGTTTCACTGTGCTTTCCATAGGACCACTTTATTTTATTCTCATCTGGAAGTCCAGCTTCCTTCAGCATCTCTATAATCCCTATGTTCCCCATTCTCTCTCCCAAGTACACTTTTCAAATAATGAATTATTACTATAGGAAGGTATTGATTAGCCAATGAGCTATTGGAATGGTTTCAATACTGGTGACATCACAGGGGGTGCATAGACCTTTTCATGATATAACAGTATATTCAAAGGAGGGAACACAGATGTCTTGCTGAATAGGTTTAACCTCCCTAATGATGTAGTCCTAATACCAACCAGAAACTGAGGTGCCATATCCAGGAGATTCTCCTGGAAAATAGAAATGCAGCATATCTCATATTAAAAACAAATGATAGTTCTAGGCGTAATTAGAAACTCAGAAAACTAGGTAATTCCTTTCCAATAATCATGCCAGAATGTTTCATTGTTGTCTATAAATACAGCTGTTAATCTATATTAGCAATTATAACTCCTAAAAAACAGTACCAGTATAAATATTGGGATGGGGGAATATCATCTAACTCATTATCTCCTTATATTTCAAAGCACGTCCAAGAAGAGACATTAAATTTGTTAAAATGTTGAACGGGATACAGTGTGTATTATAATAGAACCCATATGGTTACTATTGAATTCTACCCCAGAATACCAGAATCAGAGCAGACAAGTCATACCAGACCATGAAGAGTCATGCAGATGGGTCTGTCTAATTTCCTCACCATTTGCCCTTTTTACTTTCAGTCTGCTTTCTACCATTTCTTCTCTCAATTGTCATCTTACTTATGCACAGTACCATACAGTCATTCCCTCATGTAATGTGATTAATTATTATCTTTACATACAAGGATTCTGGGAAGTTAACCTCCTATTCAAAACTGATTCATTGGCAATCACAATGCTGTTTAATGGAAAGGTATAGTTAAATAAATGAAATAAGTAAATTATATGTCACAAATCTCCATGTCTTTATGATATGTCATGTGTCATTCTCATTACTTTCAGTAAGTTTTGGTCTTTTATGGACTCTTTGAAACAAAAATTGCTTCCATCTCTTTGCCTATTTCTTGGTTTATATAGTCAGAAATGTGAGATTGACATTGTGTAGTTCTCTGGACTTGGAGGATTTTCAGGATAGTTTTGTGTGCCAACATAACACAAGCTGGGGCTATAATGGAGAAAGAAGCAGCAGATAATGATATGCCTCCATGAGACACAACTATAAGTCATTTTCTGAATGACAATTCAAGGTGGAAGTTCCATTGTGCCTGGTGTGATCACTGAGCTGGTAGACTTGGTTCTGTTAGAGAGCAAGCAGAGGAAGACATGAAAAGCAAACCAGTAAGTAACATCCCTCAACAGCCTCAGCATCATCTCCTGTTTCATGGCCTTCTTGAGTTCCACTCCTGACTTCTTTTGGCATTGAACAACAGTATGGATTTGTAAGCTAAATAAAACACTTCCTACTCTACTTACTTTTCTATGATGGTTCGTGCAGGAATAGAAACTGGGGCCATGAATGGTTATATGCTGGAACTGAGTACATTACCATGGATAATTGATGGACATTGTCCTGGTGGAAAACTGGAGATTATACACAATCTAATTATGCTCTAGTTACCCCCGAAAGAGTGTATTCTGCACTGTTGTTTAACATAACTGAAACACTGAATTTCTCAGCCACGTGTGAAAGTGCTTGTGTGCTTTGTCTAAGTCTAGCATGGAATCTGTTGGTGGTTTTGGCACTTGTGTGCATTGACTAATGAGACCAATTGGTTTCCTTAGTCTTAAGTATCATAGAACAGGGCTTGTTACTTTTTCAGAATCTTGGATATAAGTTTTTGGATTGAGTGGAAAATGAGCAATCCCCAGAGTACCACTGTACTTTGTTATCTTTGTAATAACATCATGTACAAACCTCTACTAAGAACACCATGTCACTATGGATGATATGTTCCAGTTCCAACAATTTGGCTAAAATTTTCATGAATTCATAGTTTTTAATTCCTGAGTATTATTCCATTCTGTAAGTATATCATATTTTCTCTATCCATTCCTCCATTGGGGGACATCTGGGTTCTGTCAAGCTTCTGGCTACTTTAAATATGTCTGTTAAGAACATATACCTGAAAGCAATCAGATTCCAATCTCGGCAATATTGCTGTGTAAAATTGTTATACATTTTGATTGAAAAGTTTCTTTGAGTAGAATTTGTGAAGGATTTAACTGGAAGAATCAATGGAGAAGAAATAGTATAACACTGCAAGTTTTTTTTTTTCCATTTACAGACTCCATAGAGATCCATGACACAGTTTCCCAGCTCAGAAAAGCCAGGTTTAAGTTTGGTGCCAGAAGCAGTGCAGATATATTTACTCTCAGTCAAAAAAAAAATCAAGAAATGATGCTTTAACTAGACAAACTCTACCTTTCACGTTGATTGAGTGCAGGTGCATTTGAACTGAAAAGGAAGACTGACCTATCACTATTTCCCAGTTCAGATAGTTAGTTGGCAGTACTACATTGTATCTTTCTCTAAAATGCTGTGATTCCTTCTGTAACTCATCATGAACNCGAGTCTTTGTCTTCTCTCAATCCCCTAGGCCCATGCCTGATACTTGCTAGCATGTCAGCTCAGGCAGTGTAAGTGAAGGTTCCACCAAGATCAGGAGAGGAGCTCCTAATGGGATCATTCTATCAAAAGTTGGACAGCAAGAGGAGAGGAACATATTGGGGAATATATGGTGCAAGAAATGAAATAAGTGTAAGAACAGCATCAAGCAAAGTAAGTACAGGATTGCAACTTGGGGACAACAAGTTCCACTTTACAATTAGTGGATCAACTGGTAGATCTCTTTAGGCAACAGGGTACTGGGATTAAGGTTGAAACAGCTAGGGAATTTATTAAGATTTTGGAGAAAATTAGTCCATGGTATAATCATAGTGGCAGATTGGATATACTAGACTGGGTCCAGGTTTAAAAAAAAAAAAGATTTGCAAAAATCATTTCAGAAAGAGGGACTAGAAAGCATTTCTGTGACTGCTTGCTTCCTATGGAGACTATTCAGGTATGCTCTCTTAAATATTGATGCTAAGGTTAAGTATCAGATGTTTTCGATTAAGAGAACTTTTGGAGTAGCACAAGATGATGCCTCAAAGGAGTCTTTGAAAGCATCTGTATCAGAGAGTGAGTCAGAATTATTTGAGGAGGAGGAGACTCTAGAAAAGGAGATAGACAGAGTGAGATTAAAATTAAAGGAATGCAAGAGCAAAGAGTATATGCTTCCCGACCACCTAGTAAAAATCCTTTCTTTAAAGAAAAGGGGGCTTCTGCTCATACAGCATATGAACTTTATCTAGCCCTTGACTGGTGTTATGAAGAACCAACAGCAAAAGGGGGGAGTATTTTTGTTTTCTTGAACCTATTTCTAATACAAAAGCAACATATCCTGTGATTGACATTCCTGATCATGATAATCAAGGACAGGTGGTAAGATATCATGCACCTTTGAGTTTTAATGATTTGATGAGCCTAAGGAAGCTGTTTCTTCCTAAGGACCTTAAGCCCCTTTTACCTCAGCTATTTTTGCATGATATGCTACTTCTATTTTGAATCCTGGGGATTAGCAACAATTTTGCTTAGCAGTACTTAGTGGGGGAGATTATTTACTTTAGCAAGGAGAGTTCCAGGCACAATGTATTCAGTTAGCTAGAATAAACACAAATGCATGATTCCCTCAAAGAAATGTAGAGATGTTAACAGGGACTGGACCCTATGCTGGGCTTCATAGTCAGATGCAATAAGATCCTGATGTATATGCTCAAATTTCATCTGTTGCCATTAGGGATTGGAAAGCATTACCTAAGAAAGCAGCTGGGGATCAATTGTTTAATGTAACTCAAGGACCCTCTGATCCTTTTCATTCATTGTGGGTAGAGATTTACAACTTGCTGGAAATTCTTTTGCAGATGCAGATACAAAATTGCCTTTAGTAAAGCAATTGGCCTCTGAAAATGCTAACAAATATTGTAAAGAAGCTATCAGGTCACATAGAGCAAAGAGTCTGAATGATTATAGTAGAATCAGCAAAGAAATTGATGGTAATTATGTCATGCGGCAGGCTATGGCAGCTGCCATTAAAAAGGATTCATTGGAAATAAACTTGTTTTGAATGTGGATTACCAGGACTTTTTAAAAGAAATGTCCTAAAAATAGAGGGACTTCAGGTCCTAGGATATATCCTCGCTGCTGCAAAGGGTTCCATTGGAGTAATGAGTGCAGATCCAAACAAGATGTTGAAGGACATCCCCTCTACTCTTTGGTAAATGGTGCAAGGGGCCCACATCTGCTCCTTCAAAACAGAGTGTACAGAGCTATGAATACCCCTGCAATAACCTCTATGCCATATTCAGCTTTTTCCTCAAATCAATACTTTCATGTACAAGACCTTGTCAGAGGTACCCCAGGAAGTGCAGGATTGGATTTCTGCTCATCCATCTGAGCATTATTGACACTTCAAATGTGCCCTCAAGCCCTAGGGAATGGAGTCTCTGCACCTCTACTATCTGGAAGTTTGGGCCTTCTCTTAGAACACAGTAGAGACTTAATGAAAGTAATAAGGATTCTACCTCTGGTAATTAATGCTGATTATACTGGAGAAATTAAAACTATGGTGTCTATAGAAAGAGGTGTTGTGATTATTCCCCAAGGAGATAGAATTCCTCAGTTAGTCCTGCTACCAAAATTCCACACTAATAATGCTGCATTTAAGACTTCTAGGGGGTTCAAGGGAGCAGGTGCTTTTTGGTGATTAACTTTAGATACATGTCCTACACTTCCTCTATGAATTGATGGAAAGCCTATGAAGGGATTATTGGATACTGGAGCAGATACATAAATTTTAAAGGCCTTTTGGCCTAAGAATTGGCCTCTAGAAGTGTCTCAATCTACTTTACAGGGTATAGGAACAGCCACTGCTCCACTTAGGAGTAGCAACGTGTTAAGGTGGAAGGATGAGGAAGGCCATGAAGGATAGTTCCAACCCTTTATTTTGGAGAATTTATCTATTATTCTTTGGGGAAGAGATGTGTTCATGAAAATTGGAACCATGATTGATGCTCAACTGGTACAAAAATGTTATATAAACAAGGTTATGTTCATGGAAAAGGCTTTGGGAAATATTTACAAGGAGAATCTTTAAGTGTGAGTGAAGAATCACTAGTACTTAAACATCCAAAAGAAAAAACTGGTATGGAAATTTATCTTAAGGGTCACTATAACACCTCCTATTCTCAAAACTTTCCCTATCACATGGAAGTCAGATGAGCCAGTGTGGATTCAACAGTGGCACCTTTCTAAAGAGAAATTGGAGGGAGCTCATCAACTAGTACATTAACAGCTTCAGGCAAGACATATTGTTCCATCTACATCCATTTGGAATACTCCTATTTTTGTTATTAAGAAAAATTCAGGTAAAAGAGGCTCTTAAAAGATCTTAGGGAAATTAATAAAACCGTGATGCCCATGGGTCCTACACAACCAGGGTTGCCTTCTCCTGTTGCCATTCCAAAGGATTGGCATTTGTTAGTTATAGACCTAAAAGTTTGTTTTTTACCATTCCTTTGCATGCCATGGAGCATTTTGCTTTTAATATTCTCTCTATTAATTTTAGAGAGCCTGCCTATCTCTATCATTAGGTAGTGTTGCTTCAAAGAATTGCTAATAGCACCAATATGTGTCAAGGGTATGTGGGAACCGCTCTACAACACTTAAGGAATAAGTACTCTCCGATGTACAAAATTCATTATATAGATGATATTCTTTTGACAGCTAGAGAAGAGAAGGTACTTCTTGCAGCTTATGTTGATCTTCATATGATTTAAGGCAAATTGTATTGATTATTGCACCAGAAGAGGTACAAAAAGAATATCCATATCAATATTTAGGTCATGAACTATAACAGATAGGAATTTGTCCAACAAAAATGCAAATTAGACTGGATATCTTAAAAAAAACATTGAATGATTTCCAGAAATTATTAGGAAGTATAAATTGGTTATTGCCATCATTGAGGCTCAGTACAGGGCAATTAAAGTCCATTATTGTTATAAAACCTAAACGAAAGGGGGAATCTTTACCCACCTCTCCTAGGAAATTAACAAAGGAAGCTAGGGAATGCTTAGAATTAGTACAAAGAGGTGTTGAGGGAGCTCATCTAAATTATAATAAATTACTCTAAACAAATATTGGTTTTTTTTTTTTTTTTGCCTCTAAACATTCTCCCACGGGTGTTTTTTTGGCAGGAGGGACCCATATTATGGGTATGATTGCAAGTTTCACCTTCCAAAATTGGATTGTCTTATCCGCAGCCAGTGTATCCTTAAAGGTGCAGAAAGTCCTATCTGGGTTCCTGAGCACTGTGTGCTTCTGTCATTATGGAAACTGGTACTATGTGGCCAGTTGTGCTCTGTACTAATAGGACTATTGGGAAGGCTGCAGCTAAATTAGAAGAAGAGTTTATATTAGAGAATAGTTTATGTTTTATTAAAAATAGTAATAGGAGTTACTTAGAGCCTCATTTCTTGGTTCCTGTCTTGTGTGTTGCAATGTTTCCTTGATTACTAAACCAGTGTATTAGTCCCATTCTTCTCTGTAGTTTGAAATGTCTCTAGCGAACAGGAAGAAGACAAGAAGAAATTGAATTGTTCTAGCAGAATGTGTGTATTGACAAACTGCTGAGACAATGAAGATGCTGCTGTGGTTGTGAGAATTCCTGGAATTGCGCCTAACTCTCTAACTGATGAATGGAGACTTCTTGTCACCTTGTATCCCCTTATGAGAGACTTTGACATTATTGCCACCCCTGATTGAAAATGTCTGGTGTTATTCATTACGGCCTTTTGCTTGTAGAGCTGCAACATTGGGATTTTTCCTTATAAACCATATGTGCAAAAAACAAAACCATTCCAGAGCAGTAAATGAACAAGTGTTTATGTCTTCAGCACAGGATAATACATCTGCTCAAATATGGCTCATTCTGTATGGAGAATAGTTATTCTATGATGGGCAACTCCTTTGTGGTCCACACCACCTTAAGATAGGGCTCTGCGACTGGCAAAGAACCCAGTGGTGGGTAAAGGGTGTTGGACAGAAGGTGACCTAAGACAGATTCTATTCCTTTTATAAAATAAAAAAAGGAGTGATCTGTTAGGCATCGATGAGCTTAGCTCAACTCCCCCAGTTTTGCTGTTTGCACAGGTTTCCTGAGAGCAAAATCATCCAGAGGGAACTCCTGCAGCTTACTTTGATTAATGTTTTCCAGCCAAAAATAGTAGGGACCTCTGTGGTGCCTAAATGTTTTTTCCTGTAATTTTCTCTGACTTGCGTTATACATTGCTGGTCGCTCAGTAAAATTGGGCATTCTCCTTACCTAATTACCCATGTCCATGTATTCTGTCAGTACCCCAGTACACCTGATACTTGGTACCATGGCAGTACGGGCACTCTCAGACGTAACCATGCTGAAGAGAATTCCAGATTCTGGGGTCAAAATCTAGGAAAAAAAACGGCTGTACTGTGCACTCAGCTACTGTAGAGATATTACTAGAATAATTACTGTATGACTCTCGGCCAATTTCTCATGCACAATGAAATCATCAAGTTGTCAAAATAATAATCTGTTTGGCCCAATTGCATGTCAGAAATCCTTTGAGATGGAAAAGGATACATTGTTGTTCCACTTTATCTGAATATTGCACAGTGATACTGGAGAAATGTCTGATGCTGTCAGAGGACAATGCAGAAAGCAAAGTGGGCAACTCTTTGCAAAAAGATGCCACAGAAGTTCTGACAACAAAAGCTCACATAATCAGAAGAATCTTTCTCTCCAGTTATGATATACAGGGAGAAATTGCACTTTGAAAAGAGACAAGGTGAATTAAGTGATGACACCCAGTGTCTTCAACTGAGAAAAATTATCCCTGATCTGATGGTTGATCATAAACTTTAATTGTAATGCTACAATCCCCATGCTCAGCCAGAGCCAATGCTTGAATCTTGTGGTAGAACAGGATGGATACATCAAGATTATAGCATAATGTGTGTACACACACATTATTCACACACAAATTATATATATATATATACCATTTTTGAATACTTGCCTTTCAGTAATGATAAACACGAAAATGAATTAGCTTCCCAAATGCAACATTTCTTGAAAGAACAGCCCAATTTTCACTTCTGCAAGAAGTTCTTCCCAATAATCCCTATGCCACACTAGTACCATATATGTTCACTGTGTAMATTGTGATGAATTTCTAGATCTTCCTGCCACTCCCTCTGGATGTCCAAATCTCTCTCTCACATAGACTCTTTGACTTGGCCAACATGATTGTGACTGAAATTGAATACATTTAGAGGATCAGTGTTCTATCAATATGTTGATATCCCAGGCAATGCTTATAGCACTCTAGAATTAATAAGAATGTTCGAAAAAGGAATTTTTTTTAAATAATTGCCCCATTCAATGATTTACTGACCAGAGTCAAAATTAGCCATTGTAGAAAACTCTCCTTGAAACATTATGGTTCTCCTAACTTGCAAAACTAAACTGTAGATTTTAAAATTTACCAGAAATTTCTCACTACTTTCTAAAAATACTACCATTCATCAATTTCAGCATTTAAATTCTACTAAAAATCACACTAGAATGAATATGGAGGTAAAAGCACAGCTTCCCCATTAATTACAAAAAGAATCAGTAAAGCTTTTTTATTCAATGAGATATAAAAGACATATTGTAAATATATGGGCTTCATTTATTCTCAGCTGAGATACAGATTAATGGACTCAACATTAAATTATCATATTTTTCAGGTAATGGATTGCTTAGTACAAGAATATAAAAATGGATAGATTTGCATTCTACTGCATGCAGACCTCCAGTTGAACCAGCACCATTTGTTGAAAAGGCTACCACACCTGGGCCAGTACACAGAGGATTCCCTATCATGCARTAAGAATGAATGCTTCACTGTGTTCACAGGAGACTTAGTTATAATATCCAGAAGCTGGAAAAAATCCCAGATCTTCCTCAGTGGAGAAATGGATACAGAAAACACTTCCCATCAGTTAAAAACAAGGAATTTATGAGATTCTTTGACATGTGGGTTGAATTGAAATATATCATCCTAAGTGAGGTTAAAAAGCTATGGAACACACATGTTATAGAC
>BDUI01053621.1:6379-21329 GCA_002335545.1 Apodemus speciosus | reverse complement strand
TGCACTTAATAAGTCTAAGAACATTTTGCAGTTGCAAAACTAGTAAGATGACCCTAAGCCACATTGAAAGAAGCAGAGGATCCCAGGCTGGAAACAAATGCTGCCTCAATCTGTGCTCAGCCACCCACTCCTAAATAATGCTCTTTATTTCTGTCRATCATACTCAAGAAAATTCCATTTCATTAAAAATATACAGAAAGGGAAATGAAGAAGGTTCTGGAACATGACCACAGAAATGGTTAAAGGAAAAGTGAATAGGGAAAAAAGCAGGCAAGGGAAGACGGCTGCTGCCCTCAAGTATGATGAAGAGCCCTTGAGAGAAGAAAGTGTTTCATGTTGCACAATCAGGATGACCRCTGGGTAAAGGTGATAAAGCAAATTGCACCATTACCAGGGATCGTGGCCCTCTGTGGGTGGAGCTATATAAATAAGAATTCATATTTTATGCAGAGTCCATCAGTGAGGGATGTAGCCACATGAAATATAAGCATCCTTTCAAGTCTTAGCTTTTTATGGGTTTTATTACTTTCCCAAGGCAGACATGACTCTTTTGTTCCATAATATATAAAAGTCTTTGTTATTAAGCCCATTATAATCTCTAAGGGAGGAAAGAYACTGTCTTATATTCTTGATGGAGGCCAAAGAACCAGAACAATGAAAAATACACAATCAACACTGGCCATGTGACAGAGTCTTTGATTGTCCTTTCTATTGCTGCCCTTTCTGCAACCATTATTGATCCTGATCCACTTATTGCAGAATAGTGAAGAGGAAATGGATGCACACATATATGAACAATGTTATAAGGATGTCTTCAAACAAACAGAAAATTAAGTGTTAAGATGTAGGTTCTTGTATAGAACTAGTCTCAAACATTTACTTGTTGGGTACTAAAAAGTCAGTGTTGACTGTACACCTTATATACAAGAACACACAGTATAGCTTTGAGTCACCCCTATACTTTTTCCTCAGCCCAATATGATTTTCAACAGCCATCATCTTATAAGGCTGAGGTGCATGTTATTACAATGAGAATAGATGATGGGAGAAGTGGCTTGTGGTTTCTATGTTGACTCCAACAATGGATCTGTCACTTGCATGGTATATCCTCCAACAAGAGTCATTCCATGAAACCTCAAAGGCCTCCACACTGTAGTAATTGTCATGGCTAATACTGCTAGGACTTTCCTACTGTGAATGGAAATTGTGTGTTGATCCATTTGCCAGCTCTGTCCAATTGGTAGTGGATGTGCAAAACACTACTCAAGGTGTATTTTAACCACCAAGGCACTCTGGGAAGAAACAAAAGAGAACAGAGGTATTTGTAAGAACCACAGTGGAAAGGTACTATAAGATGATCATTTCTTGGTCTACATAAACCACACAGAAAATGAAAAATGAGCCAAGCTAGATTAGAAATATAAACCTGATGTACTTTGAGTTCACCAAATTACATTGATCTTGGTTTTTATAACTGTAAATTTATGGCAAGTAACAAACTAATGGTGCAAAGTTGGAAGCCCAGATGTCATGAACTAATAAGGGAAGACATCTCATCAGGTACAGTAGCAGAATCAAAATGACAGAGGAGTCCACTTAGGTGCTTTGAGTAATCAGGAGTTCTGAGGAGAATGGAAAGAGAGTCTAAAGAGAAAAGAGATGCCAAGCAATCTTACCACACAAATAGTATTCCCTCAATATGCCCAAGCTCATTGTGCTCATTGCCCAGCAAGCACTACGCTTCGGCTTTAGATGTTAAGGAATCACCCCCAAAACAAACACAAGGCTATTGAGAAAGAAAACTCCATCACTGCCAAAATCACAAGCTGGTTTTTGACTCTCTACACTCAGGAACAGTGAAGGTGGCAGGTGAACGCTGGAGATTCTGGACCCTTTTATCCTCCCAGGGATAAAATGCCAGCTCTGCTTTACCTAAGCCCCTAACTCCTCCTCTGGTTTCCTGGTTTCTGCTCTCTACACTCTACGTTTTTCTTTAGTGCCCTTAGAGTGACTGCTTTGTCTAAGGTTAAAGGTTTTATTAAATTTTTGTGTGAATGGGTGTTTTGCCTACATGCATGTCGATGTATCATGTATTTTTTGGAGTCCCTGTGGAGGCCAAAGGAGGGCAGTGTATGCCCTGGAGATAGACTTACAGACCATTGTGAATGCTGGCAATCAAACCTGGGACCTCTGGAAGAGGAACCAGTGCACTTGACTATTGAGTCATCTCTCCAGCTCCAGTTCACTGCCTTCTTGAACATCACCCCTCCTTTCCATCTCTATTACTAACAGCATTTCTTCATCCTTTGTAATTTTTCTCATTAACTTTGCATGGTCTTTATTATCCTACGCAATGATAAATGTGGCTCCTGAAGAATTCCTATAGTTAACATCTAGTTCCTTGAAATACCTCTCCTGATAGGACCCCCAGACTACAGGGCCAGTGAACCTGAATAGAAGTAACCTAGTTGTATTATATTAGCTTTGCATCACTACACAGATATCTGAGGCAATCAGCTTTTAAGGATACAGAGATTATTTCTGCTCATATGTCAAAGGCTGTGGTTCATGATTGGTTGACCTATTGCTCGATGACAGTAGCAATAGATAAGGGGGAATATGTGGCAAATCAAGCCACTCACCATGTAGCCAAGAAGCTCTAAAGGTGAAGAAAACCATGTTGGGATCCCACTGCATCCTTCCATGGCACAATCACAGTGATCTGTAGACCTTTAGGTGTACACCTCTAGGTCTAGACCCTCATGTAGGTTTACACCTCTTAAAAATTCTGATGCACCCCAATATTGCATGCTGGAGGCCATTGCTTTCATACAGGCTAGGAAAACCATTCCAGACCCAACTATAGCAGGGTTGCTAGGAACACAGGAACAATGGTGCTGCATGGTGTCATGTGTGACATGTCAGGAACTGAGCATTATTTCATTTTCATACAAATTTATTCTGAGCGGTAAATAATACAGTGGCCATGTGCATGTGAGGAATATGAGNGAAAAATGAGCCAAGCTAGATTAGAAATATAAACCTGATGTACTTTGAGTTCACCAAATTACATTGATCTTGGTTTTTATAACTGTAAATTTATGGCAAGTAACAAACTAATGGTGCAAAGTTGGAAGCCCAGATGTCATGAACTAATAAGGGAAGACATCTCATCAGGTACAGTAGCAGAATCAAAATGACAGAGGAGTCAGTCCACTTAGGTGCTTTGAGTAATCAGGAGTTCTGAGGAGAATGGAAAGAGAGTCTAAAGAGAAAAGAGATGCCAAGCAATCTTACCACACAAATAGTATTCCCTCAATATGCCCAAGCTCATTGTGCTCATTGCCCAGCAAGCACTACGCTTCGGCTTTAGATGTTAAGGAATCACCCCCAAAACAAACACAAGGCTATTGAGAAAGAAAACTCCATCACTGCCAAAATCACAAGCTGGTTTTTGACTCTCTACACTCAGGAACAGTGAAGGTGGCAGGTGAACGCTGGAGATTCTGGACCCTTTTATCCTCCCAGGGATAAAATGCCAGCTCTGCTTTACCTAAGCCCCTAACTCCTCCTCTGGTTTCCTGGTTTCTGCTCTCTACACTCTACGTTTTTCTTTAGTGCCCTTAGAGTGACTGCTTTGTCTAAGGTTAAAGGTTTTATTAAATTTTTGTGTGAATGGGTGTTTTGCCTACATGCATGTCGATGTATCATGTATTTTTTGGAGTCCCTGTGGAGGCCAAAGGAGGGCAGTGTATGCCCTGGAGATAGACTTACAGACCATTGTGAATGCTGGCAATCAAACCTGGGACCTCTGGAAGAGGAACCAGTGCACTTGACTATTGAGTCATCTCTCCAGCTCCAGTTCACTGCCTTCTTGAACATCACCCCTCCTTTCCATCTCTATTACTAACAGCATTTCTTCATCCTTTGTAATTTTTCTCATTAACTTTGCATGGTCTTTATTATCCTACGCAATGATAAATGTGGCTCCTGAAGAATTCCTATAGTTAACATCTAGTTCCTTGAAATACCTCTCCTGATAGGACCCCCAGACTACAGGGCCAGTGAACCTGAATAGAAGTAACCTAGTTGTATTATATTAGCTTTGCATCACTACACAGATATCTGAGGCAATCAGCTTTTAAGGATACAGAGATTATTTCTGCTCATATGTCAAAGGCTGTGGTTCATGATTGGTTGACCTATTGCTCGATGACAGTAGCAATAGATAAGGGGGAATATGTGGCAAATCAAGCCACTCACCATGTAGCCAAGAAGCTCTAAAGGTGAAGAAAACCATGTTGGGATCCCACTGCATCCTTCCATGGCACAATCACAGTGATCTGTAGACCTTTAGGTGTACACCTCTAGGTCTAGACCCTCATGTAGGTTTACACCTCTTAAAAATTCTGATGCACCCCAATATTGCATGCTGGAGGCCATTGCTTTCATACAGGCTAGGAAAACCATTCCAGACCCAACTATAGCAGGGTTGCTAGGAACACAGGAACAATGGTGCTGCATGGTGTCATGTGTGACATGTCAGGAACTGAGCATTATTTCATTTTCATACAAATTTATTCTGAGCGGTAAATAATACAGTGGCCATGTGCATGTGAGGAATATGAGRCTTATACATATTAAAAATGATCTGTCCAAACATRTAAATAATGTGGCAGACTTTGGACTGGGACACAGATTTGCTCACACTTCCTTCTCTGTAACAAAGAACCAGAGAAAATTAACTTAAATGAAGAAACATTAGTTTGTTTCATGGTCCATTGCCTATCTACTTGTGGTTAGACCAGAACATCATTGCAGCCTGGAGTAGGAATGCTTCTGCCTTTAAGAAAAGCAGAGAACAGATGAAGGGAAAGAAATCAGGGATACAATGTACCCCAGATGTACTTTGTCCATGCCAGTAAACTACTTCCTCTATGCTCCACCTCCTAAAAGTCTACTTACTCCTCTATGAACTTATCAGCAGATGAATCTCTTAATGTAGTTAGTACTTCCATCAGTCAAGCTTCTCTCAATGGTGACACCAGGTAGGCCTGAGCCTTTGATACATGAATATTTGGGTATGCATTCCAGATTCAAATCATAATTTAAATCAAACTAATTCCAAATTCTGGACTCACACTCTCTGTGCTGAAATGTTTGCAGGAGGCTTCTACTTATCTATAAACTGATCAGTCATCACATTGAATTCTGACAAGCTGGCTTTTGAGAGTGAGAAAAGATCCAGATAGAAACACTGTCTGTTTTAAGAATAAGAACGGTTGAAATAATCATTCCCCATAGCCACCATTTTTGAAGGATCTTTCTACCAGAAACCACTTGTCACATATCATTGTGTCCCCTCTTAATATGTCAGTTGGCATTATGCTAAAAGGCCCACATGAGGCTCTATCATCCATTACCATATTGGGGGAGCATTTTGTCTCTCAAAGTCCCTGCCACACTGGTTTGCCTGGCCACTGGCCATGCTTTTCTATCTTGCCCAGATTAGAGGTAGATATACAACTGTGTGAGGTTTATATCAAAGTAAATTAATATATATAACTATGGATGGAGATTCAGTATAAAGCCAACAAAGTAATTTTAACATCATAAAATATTCATTGTACCATTCTTCCCAAATATAGAAGGTCTGGCCTTAGTAACCTTGGGATGACTGATAGGAATCTATGTCCTAAGTCCTAAGTTGATTCAAAACAGTATAACCCCCTCACCATGTTGAGGTCATTCTTATGTTCAAAGTGCCCATGTCATTAGAAATTAGCTACTGTTTTAAAAAAAATAGCTACTGTAGGCAAACCAGTGGCCTCATCTCATAATTAGCCAGGAAAAAAAGCTGTGTGCTAGAAGAAAACATGACTGTGTCTGTGTCCAACAGTAGTGGATCTATTTCTAGGGATGTGATTCTGAAAAGACTTTTCAAGTCAGTCCTTTGTCTCATGAACTGTGCATGAACTGGGACTCTACCATACATGCCTAGACAGCTGTGGTAGAGTCGCTGAGGGAATTGATATACTCGGTGGTGAACATGGAAGTCCCATTACTTCAAATTAAAGTTGTAGTGAGAACCAAGAAAAGCAAAGGACTGGGTATCTCAGATTTATGGTGGCTGAGAAATAGGCAATGGCCTAGAACAGAATAAGAGAAGAACAAAGCAAGCATTTAAATGATGGATTAAAATGCGATTATTGGTAAGCCAAAGACAGAAAGCTAGAAATGAGACTAACCATGTTGTTTCTGTCGGAGTAAGGACTTTCAGTGGTTTATCTGTCAATCCGGGGTATCAACCTTCCCAGACCCAGGGCCTTTCATCCAAATCTTTAGACATAGGATAGCTAAGATTCTGGATTCATCTTCCATTCCTCCATGTTGCCTTACATATATCTCCATCAAAGTTTGTCATTTTCCTTTATCCTTGTATCAAATTAGGAACCAAATCGCCACTACAACAAAATAACTCTGATAGTGTCCAACCARATGAATAATATCATTTTCTAATCTCATAAAATTCTTCAGATACTCTACCCCTGAGCTATGTTTTCAACCCTACTAATTTCAAATTCTGATCCAAACTCACAAAGCATTCACAAGCCATCATCATCAGGGTTTTTTCCATAAAGCTAAAATTGTGGCTCATAGTCTGCACATGGTGCCAATTACAGTCCTCTCCATCGCCCACTTCCCCTGTGCCTTTAGCAAAGCTAAACTCAGATACTTGTTTGCAGCCACCTTCACCATCCAATTTTCTCTTCCTGCAAGGCTGATTTTGGCTTCTATGATGAAGCTATCCCCTACCTAACTTTGTTTCTTATGCTGGGTCACTCTGGCCTCAATTTGTTTTTAAATCATTCCCACTTCAATTTCCTTGTCTTATATTAATCATCACCACTTTGATACTCATGTGTATATTTAGCACCATCTGCTTGGTTCTTTCTTGGCTACTTTTTACTTGATTTCCCCATGCTCTATTTATTAATTCCTCTTCCTTCCTCCTCCTCTTGCTCCTGATACTGGCAACATGATGGCTACCCTTGTCCCCTGCTACCCTTAAGTGGCACTGTCTCCTCATCACTAGCTATTCCTTTTGCATAGCTATCAATCATGGCTTTCCAGGTGGAATTTCTTCTATTTTCATTTTGGGGGATGAGTTTAAAAATAAAACGTACTTTGGTGCATCCAGTCTGGAGATAAATTCTACAAAGATGTCTTTAGTTTCATAGGAAATCTGGGAAGTAAATAAATTAACTCTTGTTTATATGTATTTTAAGAAAGCAGATATTCAGGAATTAAATAATCTGCCCCAGGCCCAACAGCTATAAGTGGCTGTGGTGTGAAGTCATACCTACAGCTTTTAACTCTGAATAACTTGTAATTTTGATCTGAACAAGATACTATAAGATCAAAGAAGGTGAGCTGTGAACTCTGTAGAAGAAAAAATGAGTAAGAACTGTCACAGAAATGCAATAGGCTTCCTGTGACATGCCAGAAAATCCAAGTGCTTATAGGTGACCTCAACTTATGTCTTGTCATAAGGGAAATTTAATGGAAATGAAATTTTCTCATTTTCCCAGGATTTTGAGGTCATGTGAAATCAGTACTTTCCAAAATCTTTGTAATGTGAAAAATCATAAATAAATAGAAAAGCAAAATTACATGGAAGTAACCTCTAGATTCAACATGTACATTTTGCCACAATTTATTCAGCTACATTGTTTCCTGTCTGTTCTATCTTTCCATCAKTTGTAAGTCATTTTCTTGTCATCATTCATATTCCCTGAAAGAGCTCCCCCTATATGCCCACAGAGATTTTCACATCTAATAAAATTAACAACCATTTTCTTATAACATAAAACTATCAGACTAAATTCAGATTTTCTCAGTTGTTCTCAAATTGTATAGTTAAGGATTTTTAAATGTGCATAATCCATTTGATTGTCAAATCTATTAATTTATTTGAATTAGTCCAAACAATGTTTTCCAAGCATACTTCAACAAACATATTAACTTAGATGTTTTCTTTTGCTATCACCTTGTGGCCTTCATAAAGAAGGTATCCATATCCTTTTGAGTATAAACTCTCTATCTTGAAGATGTCTGATCATCTTCTCTTAGTATTCTTTAACTTGCTTATCTATTTGTACTCCCYGCAATCCAGAATGCAGAGCTAAAGACTTAATTAGTTTCAGGTTAAATATTTCATGGGAGACAGCTCATGCCTGGGAGGGTGCTGAAGTCCACTTTGCATCACAGCAGGACACAACCAATGCCTGTGTGACCTGCTCTCAGTGATGCTGAGATTCCATGACAACCAGAGTTCTCCATTATAAAGCTATGCACATACTATGTCAAAACCACATTACTTCTTGGGTTGTTATCTAAGCACCATGCACACAGTTCTCTCAGTCATTCCTCACCATTCCAGCATATGCTAAAGGCTTTTGACTGTTGACAATACTGACACCTCCAGTTAAGTGAGCCCTAGTGCAGTGTTGGGTGCTGAAGGGAGTAGTCTCTGAATATACACTCTTCATTGTTTTTTATCTCAGGACTCAAAGTTGTACTATATACATTCAATAGGAAGGCTTTTTTTTTTATTTTCTAAATTCCTTGTTTACATTCCAAATGATTTTCTCTTTTCCAGTTCCCCCCTCCCCATAAGTCCCATAAGCCCTCTTCCCTCAGCCAATTCTCCAATCAACCCCCTCCCACTTCTCTGTCCTGGTAATCCCCTTAATGATGCTAAGGCTCTACATTTTAAATGTAGAATATGATATAACAGGTACCTTAAAAATCTATAGAAAACCATATAGCATGAAAAAAATTGGAAGTATAATTGTTCTGCTACTACAGACTACACCTGGGAATCTTCCAAGCACAATACAATATGTGAAGAACATGAAACACACACACACACACACACACACACACACACACATATACACACACACAATTATATATATATATATATATATATATATATATATATATATATATATATATGATTGTGACTACTCTTTAAGTTGTTTCTGTCTTTTGACCTATTTTAATCTAAACCCTTTGTGTCCATTTCAAGACTGTTAAAGGAATTGTTTCTGGGTCTCCAAGAACTAGTGTTTTAAATATTTTCAGAACAATATTATACATGGTATGGTATATTCTGACAGCTGGTTTGATGGTAGGATGGAGGGCTGGTATGAAGTAACTCCCACTAACACACTGCCCCATTCACAAAATCAAAACATGAGCACTGAACTGTGGAGCACATTATACAAAACCCAAACCTTTAAAAGATCTGAATTTACAGGTAACACAGAAAGAAAAAATGTCTGTTACAAAGAAATGCTTCTTTGTTTCTCCAACARATTGTAAGCTGTTGGAAGCAAGGATTCTGTTCAATCCATCAGGGCATATTTGTCCCATATGCTAGCATCTCAACACACAGTAACTTCAAAAAACCTTTATTCATCAGGTTAGTAAGCACTTATCAAAAATCAAATCAATACACATAGGAATGGCAATTTATCATTTTCAACTATCAAATTAGAGATGATGTTTATACTGTCTGAAGTGTCTGTAGCATTAGCTGTATATAAGCAGACCTCAAAGGAGCTAGGACAGTGWATATTTCCTAGGGCAAAAAAAGAAATATCTTAAAATGTTAGCATTGTTGTCTCTGAGAGGCAAGATATGTAAAGAATATTTTCTCTTATGCTTTAATCCTTCAGTATTTTCCAAACATAATTCAACAAACATGTTTACTATTAAGAAAAAGCAGCATTTTAGAAAGCAGCCTCTGTCCTGCTTTCTCATAGAGTATCCTGCCCGTGTGGACCACAGCTCCTGGGAAAGCAGTGGTTTTTATGACTATTCTGCAATATGTTTCTCTAGGTCAAATGACCTTCATGTAGTGGGCATAAATATGTGTAAGTGTGTATGTGCTTTTCCCTTTTCTTCTCTATTTCTTTCTTTCCCAGCAGGTGTGTTTGAATAGCAGCCCATTACTACATGCTTGGTGCTATAAATATTTATAAGCACGCTCCAAGGCAGCTATTGTATCATAAACYAACCAGTGGCATGGCCGGCTGCTATTTCTGCACGGAGGTGTGAGACAGCTTTGGGGGATGTGAACCCTGTCCAACATGAAGCAATGGGGCCTCTGAGGTGTGAAGGTCTGGGCAGAGGTTTGTGACAAGCACAAAATCTGTCTCTGAAGAGATGATTTCAATGGCTATGGATTAGATGGGAGCTATGAACTCCATGCTGGGCTGTACTTGAGAAACAAGCTCCTCATTCCTAAATGTAAGGAGGCTGTTGCACAACTCAATTAGCCCTTGGAACATGCAGAGTGGAATATGTTCCCTCTTGTAGTTTTAAGGTGTGTGTGTGTGTGTGTGTGTGTGATTGGTGTGTGATTGAAACCAAGAGTCATGTATCAAAGTATAGTCTAAACTACTGGCAACTGTTCTCCAAAACCATGGAAGCCCCTAGGGTGTGAATGGATGAACCCTGTTGTTCCTAAGGACCACAGAAAAGTGATCTACAGTGAGACTCGGGACCCCACAAATGAGAGAAAAGTTGAGTACATGGCCCTCAACTAGCATTGGACAGGAGGTGTCAATAACTAAACCCCACACAACTGGGTTAACCACTGCTAACACAAGAATGTAATTGGCCAGTCTCCAAAATAAACTCCACGTTGGCTCATTGACAGAAGTCTTTTATCTCAGAAACCCAGGCACGTGAGACTGGTGGACAAGAAGTCTATAATTTGAGTGCAAGTCCAGCTTGGACTACATAGTGAGACCTTGCTTCAAAATAAAAAAGGATAAAACTGGAGCTGAAATGTTATTCAAATGCAGAGAACTTGCCAAACATGAATGAGACCCTGGGGTCCATCCACAGCAGGAAACATGAATGAATGGTGTGCCTCTCCGGGGTTTCCAAACAACTGAAGCTTTACCATAGCTTCTCTATCGTTGCCAGGACTTTGATGCCTGGATAGGTATTTTCTTCATGCCCTAACTCTGCAATCTGAAATCCTCAGCACAGTCATATCAACACAGCATCATTTTTCATCTATAAGATGCACAAATTGCATTATCTTTGTTGGGACATGAAAAGTGTCAATGATATTCAGCGCACAGTGAGTGCTTAGCAAACACTGGTTCTTTCTTTAATTATTACATTTTATCTTGAGTATAAATGTCTTAACTTGAGTTGTACTTCTACTTCCCCTAACCCTCCCACTCAGAGCAGAACTTTAACAAAATTTTAAAAAGCTTATAACCATTGTGGTTTATTTGGGATATGATCCCAGGGAGGAAAAACAGATGAGTGATGGGAGAAAAAAACCACATGCAGGAGTTCATTATTCAACTGCTCCTTGCTGCGGGGAAGCAAGACTCAATCCTGCTGTAGCTTCTAAGGAAATGAAGGAAACAGATCTCAGGATGGGCATGGGAATGAAAGGAGAAAGCATTTTCCATCAGCTTCCTCTGAAGTACTGTCCCCTAGCACCTTCCTGGAGCTGGCTGAATGCTTGAAACTGGTTACCACCATGTGGTTGTTTCAAGGTGGGTTAAAGCAGATAAGGCACTKGCTTAGAAGAATTTTCTCTTACCAAAGGCTAGAGACCTGTTGCCATTTTAGGCTCAAAGCTATCTATGCATATCTGACAGGCCAATGAACCAAAAATACTCATGATTCTAATTTGTAAGAACTAAGGATTATAGTAGAAATAACAAATGACCACAAATTTCAGAGCTGACAAATATCATGATGAATGAATAAGACCTGTCTAACTTTACAGGAAAGCACCACATCCCACTCTAAAGAAAACAATTGTACTAATCAGGGTTCCCTAAAGGAACAGAACTTATAGAATGGGAGAAAATATATTTATGTACAAATGCATATACATACACACTAATATATATATATATATGTATATATATACATATGTATGTATATATATACACTAACACACATACAGGCAGTGGTCCAGTTAATTCAATAATGGCTGTCTGCCAATGGAAGTTCCAAAAATCTAGTAGTAGTTGAGTCCACAAAGCTAGATATCTCTGGTGATTTCCATTATACACTGGAATCCCAAAGCAATAGGCTGTAATGACAGAAAAGAAATGGACTTGACAGCAAGAGCAAGAGTAAATAGGAATAGCAAGAGCAAGCTTTCCTCTTCCATGTCCTTTATATAGGCTACCAGAAAGTATGGCCCATATGAAAGGTTGATCTTCCCACCTCAAAGATCCAGATTAGACTTAGGTCTTCCCACTTCAAATTATTTAATTAAAAAAAAATCTCTCACAGGTATATCATTAGGGTATTATTCCAGACTTAGTCARGTTGACAACCAAAAATAGTCACAGCAATGGAGAGAGTATGGGTGGGTTATTCACGTGTTAGGTGTCAGAGTAACATGCGAACTGTGAGACAAGTGATAGTTCTCTGAATTTCTTGTCGGGATGGGATTGCATCTGCCATAACCTACAGTGCCCACTCCTCATTGTCTGAATGCCAGAGTCAGTGGGAAGGAATTCTGGACTATAGCCATGCAATGTCACACAGAATATCATGAACTTCTCTCAGAGATAGAGCATAAATAAAATAGAAGTGTGAATATTGAAACAAAAAGAATAAATGGTTAAGTTGTCTCAAAGAGAAAAGAGAGACATTTGATCCATTATTGCTTGTAGTCAGCCAGCCCTTAGAGTGGAGGTCCATCACATGTAGCTATTTGAGAGACCTAGGAATGTGGGCATCACTGCTTTGAGACATTCCAGAAGGAAAAAGTCCAAGATACCCTCCAAAGAACGATGAACCACAAATCCTTTTTTCCTGTTAATATTTGACTCTGTTGCATCTTTTGGCAGTTGCGTCATGCATGTTTACAGACTCATTTGACAACACAAAAGCAAATGCAAACCTTTGTAACTGTAAGAAACACTATGCTATCTCCTCTACTCCTCTTCTGTCTGTGACCAATATCATAGTTATGTTAATATTATTACCTTAAAACATCATTCAGGTAGCATAACCATTTTCAGTGGCAAACTTACTAAAATCTGCAACGTTCATGTATGTATATGTGTATGTGTGAGGGGTATATATGCTGTATGCTTTAGTGTTTTTTTAAAAATGAATTGAAAACCAGTTTTTCATTGATGTTCCAGAATTTTCATTATTAATATCCATTATCCTCCCTACTGTCATATAGCATTGATATGTGACAAGCAATTTGTCACTATTCAGGATGGCCCTTCACAGCCATGATATATATTTTTTCTTCCTTTGCTATTAGACTGTCATCTGTCACTTCTTTTTATCAGTCTTCCTGTTTCCTGTTCTCTGCTCTACGCCAATAAGTACAGTACTAATATGTTGTTATGCAAATATCCGGCACAAGAACTATAGAGGACAGTCACATTTTGGATATATGTGCTTATATGCAAATGTTTTYGTGCRAAACAATTGGAMGCAGCTTCTGAGAGTCTGRATATTCAAAACATCTGAGACATATCATCTGAAATAACAACGTCCGTTAGACATCTACACACACTGATGCTGTAGCATCGAACACAGCAATACCAAAGGACCTTGTTGAAGTGGCACGAGGAGAGTTCCAACAATGGCAGCAAACACATGCAGATTACATGGCAGTGTGAGGATCGCCCTGAGAACAGCACARCGGTCCCTCTCGGTGCAGCCACCACAGAGCATGCACTTGTTCGCACAYGCCGCCTTCACACCTTCTTGGTAATGCACAGCCACGTCCTCACTTCAGAATCTCATTATTATGTCTGCATGCCAGGGCAGCTGGTAGGAAATTGAAAAAGTCTTCCAAATCCCCAAGATTGCTGATATGCTGAAGACAGGGCTAGGGGGATCCGGGTTCCAGTCAGCTGCCTAACTGGGCAAGTCGCTGCCCCTCACAGAGGGATTCTTTCTCATTTTCAAAGTAAGAATCCAGCTCATTTTCTGAAATCTCTTTCAGCTCGGAGAACTATGATTAAAATTTTGAAAGAAAATGGACCTGACATTTTCAGAACATATTTATTTTGTCAGTTGTTGTCATTATTGTTGTTGTATATAACTAATTATCTGCACTTAGGATATCAATGTGAAATTTTAACAGAAGAATTTCCATTAGAATTCAAGAGCCATGTCGATTCTGGACATAAGCATTCTTTATGATATGACATAAAGCTTTATGACACTCCCTCTAAGAAGAGGCTAAGCTAACAGGTAAAAGAGTTAACCACCAGTAGAGTACAAACTCCAAAAAATTAGGACAAATTAGCAACCGCTATGGCTTCACTCAAGTATGAGAAACAGCAAGTATCTGTTCTGGGACTGTTTTCAGAAAGCAGCATGAATTTGCACTGGGCTCAGAGCTTTTCTTATGAGAGCCTAAAAGAAATGTGTACCACATAAATGAATGGTCCTATAAAGTCTATGAATGAAAACATGTCCCAAGGGAGTRCTCAGGTCCTCACATACAACTCTCAGAAAGAAGTATGGTGAAACAGTACCAAGAAACACTGCATTCTCTGTGCAAGATGGAAAAGAAGATGTGTTTAAGGAAACCGAAGKAGACATGATCAAAATTTTTGCTGGAAGAAAATCAGAAGGAACAATGTCATGGTGAGCCCAGGGAGAAAAATATTCCATAAAGAATTTGGCAAACCACCGTGCCAAATTTTGCAGAGGGAACAATGTCCTGTTGCTCTTGGCTTTTTCATCCGTTTCTTGTTTCCTTTACTTTCCATTGAGGATGAAGTTTAAGAAAATAAAGAGGCCTCAGAAAATATCAGTTGGCCTCAGTCATTATTTTAGTGATGGATGTGAAGAAACAGTAAGGCACCCTGAGAACAAAAGGGCATCTCTGTGCTTCTCTCTCTCTCTCTCTCTC
>BDUI01053566.1:4965-15722 GCA_002335545.1 Apodemus speciosus | reverse complement strand
TCTCTCCCACCTCTGCTTTCCCCTAAATCCACTCCATTTCCCTTGAGAAAAGACTGACTTCCCAGGGATATGAACCAAACATGGCATAACAAGGTACAATAAGTCTAGGAACAAACCCTAATATCAGGTCATAGACAAAGCACCCAATAGAAGGGAAATGGTCCTGTGAGCAAGCATTCCACTCCCCCTATTGGGAATCTCATAAAACACTAAGCTGTATAACCATAACATATGTGCAAAGGACATAGTAAAGATCCAGGTAGGCTCTGTGTTTGTAGCTTCAGTCTCTGTAAATGCTTGTGAACCCTGCTTAGTTGATTCTGTATCCTGGTTCCTAACACCAGAAGCTAAAAGATTTTATTTATTTTTTATTCGATATATTCTTTATTTACATTTCAAATGATTTCCCCTTTCCTGGCTCCCCACTCCCTGAAAGTCCTATAAGTCCTTTTCCCTCCCCTGTTCCCCCATCCACCCCTTCCCATTTCCCTGTTCTAGTATTCCCCTGCACAGATGCACTGAGCCTTTCCAGAACCAGGGGCCAATCCTTCCTTCTTCTTAGACATCATTTGATATGTGGACTGTGTCTTGGGTATTCCATCATTCTAGGCTAATATCCACTTATCACTGAGTGCATACCATGAGTGTTCTTTTGAGACTGGGTTACCTCACTTAGTATGATGTTCTCCAGCTCCATCCATTTGTCTAAGAATTTCATGAATAGGTGAACTGTTGTCATGACACAAGCAGGGGATCACTGCACCCTCAGCTTGCTTTAGAGCTTTTCCTRTCRTACTCTAACAAAACTTGGCACTTGTTCACACTACAGAGATTAGCACTAGAATGGCACACAAGAATCTAGCATTTCCCACAAGAGCCACAGGGATGTGTTAAGCATTGAACTTGGTTTTCCAAGTAGGACATTTGATACCCTATAATTTTCTGGAAATGTTTATCTTGGATAATTGAAAAGCGTTACTGTTTAAAATTTCAGAAGATTTACCCCCTACCCTCAGAAATTCATGTGACTTTCCAAGATAGTCAATGAAATACCACAGCTTACATTATCGATATCAATAGAGTCAAACAATGTGGTGTTGCATGAGAATAGTATTTGATCAGTTTTTCTATCATACATCTATAGTTTTTCAACTGTGTCTGGTTTGTGATATAATAATTCTGGAATTTCTTGCATGTACAATGTGTATTTTCATTTTTTAATGTGATTAACAATTCTAAAATAATATTATAGGTTTTAGAACTCTAATTATTGATCTACAGACCATGGAATAATGGATAGGAAGCTAGGGAAGCTATTATAGATCTGAAAGTATATGCTGTATAAAATCTTTTCCCTATAGTGTTTTACCCTATAGTGTTATAGGAAAATGGTGGAAAATTTAAGATTGAGCATTAGTGAAAGAATAGAAAATTTTCTGTCAAGTATATGATTTGATAGTTTTGAAATTTGGTCTCCATTCAAAAGTCTTTGTTTCAAGGATGCTGTACAATAAATTGAATTTCTCTCTCATATGCTCCACACTACATCATAGAATATTGTTACCTAAAGTGAGAAGCAGACTTTAAATACTTTAAACAAACTTTAAATACTATACTGTATGTCCAAATAAACTTCCATTTTGTTAAATGAATGTATCTCAATAATTTCTACAAAAATATAGGACTCACTAGAATAGTAGATATGAGTTTTCTAGAAAATTAAAAATGATGGATACCATTACTTAGCCAGGTATGGTGGACTTCCTACTTGAAAACAAAAAGATTTCTATATTCAAGATATTTGAGTGAAATAAACCATGTGTCTGCATCCACATCCCAGATATTGCAGTGTATTAGTCAGGGTTCTCTAGAGTCACAGAACTTATGGGTAGTCTCTATATAGTAAGGGAATTTGTTGATGACTTACAGTCTGTAGTCAAACTCCCAACAATGCTCAGCAGCAGCTGTGAATGGAAGTCCAAGGATCTAGCAGTTTTCAGTCCCACAAGGCAAGCAGGTGAAGAAGAGAGAGTGAATCTTCCTTTTTCTAATGTCTTTATATAGATCTCCAGCCGAAGGTGGGTGCCACCACATCTGGATCTGGGACTTGCTTTATCCCAGATGACCTTGAACTCAGAGATATCCCTGTCTTTAACTTCTGGGATTCATAGCCATTATGCCTAAAGTTCTCCAAGCCAAGATCCAGGTCAGAAACTTATATCTCCCTGCCTCCAGATTAGGGTCACAGACTTCCAATTACTGGATTGTAATTCATTTCAGATATAGTCAAGTTGACAACCAGGAATAGCCACTACAGTGCAATCCTGTACTTTCTATTTATGATCTGGCTTGGCAGAAGAGTTCTAAATCAAGAATTGAATCTCTCGATCAGCCCTGATCTTAAGACTCATACTTAACCTTAACATATTCTCCATTTACATAATAATTGCACTGTTAATGATCAGTCTGTTCCATGACTTTGTTTTGGTTTGGACTGAAAGAGACAGAGGTTGTATAAAACTGGCTTGCTATGCAAATAAGAAGACTGGAATATGAATCCCTATAATATATTTATAGCATACAACTATGAAGCCTACATGTATATCAGGAATGAAGAATCTTCCAAAGTTCATGATCCAGTAAGCTTGGCATATACAGCAGTAGCTATCAAGAAGTCTTTTAAAAGAAAACTTACAACTCAGAGGTCATACTGCTTGAGAATTGAGAATTCAAGCCAAAAGCAGGCAKTGTCTGTAAGGACTCTGTCCTATTTGGACACTTTGTTGAGTCATTATAATGTAGACTATAAATAAACAAGTAAAGGTGATTCCTAATGATTACAGCTTCCTGTCCTTAATCATTTCCTGAAGAGACTATAGACCACTAGAGTATCAATAAAATATGCCTCCATTCTCAGACAAATCTTTAGTCACAGTAATAAAAATATCATTAAAATGACTCTTTTATACAAGTATATTTGAGAACTTTGCTCTTCAATTTATCTTATGTTACCTATATGGGTATTTCAACTACATGTACATCTGTGAACCATGTGTGTGGCTGGTACCCATGGATGTCAACAATACTGGATCTCTTGAAACTGGAGTTACATGAGCCACCATGTTGGTGCTGGAAATTGAACCCAAGTCCTCTGCAAGAACAAAAAGTATACTTAAACACTAAGCCATCTCTCCATCTGCAAAGTGTAAGAAAATTACAAGGCATAATATCTAGAATAGAACTGAAACATGTTACTGCATTTGTTGTTTCAAGGCTTCAAGGGATGATAGATTGGCTTAAGAGGTCATTAGAAGTTAAAGCCTACTGAGTCCTGTTAATGAGGCTTTAGACTAGGATGACTATTAACAAAAAGTGAGTAAAGCGAGATGTTAGTTATGCTTTGTGGCTTAACGAAATCTCTGCCTGAATTCATGTAAAAGATAGAAAGTATACGAAAAAAGCTCATGTATAAAATCAAGAAATTTTCTAGATAAAATGCTGAAAGTGATGACTGTTTCAGTATTGTATTATGTGATAAAATATATATAATAATGTGAGCTAAAAATAAACCCTTTCATGCTTAAAAATAAAATTTAAAATGATTACATATTCTCAACACTTTACTCAGGAATAATAACAGCAGTTCCAAATCAAGGAGTGTAGTTGGACAAAAGGATATATAGAAAGAATGAGAATGACACTTCAGAATCTTAGGAAAAATAAAAGTCAATACCTTCAGACATGTTTTATGACATAGAAAAATAGAAATGTATACTGACAGTGCTMCAAATGGCATGTCTATTAAAACTCTATTAGAATGGAACTCTTGAGAGTACTAAGGACGTTGTCACTCAACATCATTATGTGAGCCAAAAATAGACAAGAGCTCATCCTGAGGAGGTTAGTTCATGTGGCTTTGTCTAATGGAGTAGATTATAAATTGATTATAAGAAACTCAAACGCTACAAAGGCACTGCGGTCACGAATCACTTAGTGATGAGGGTACAATCTGAGAAAAGTGTCAGAAGATGATTTAATGATTATAGAAATACCACACGGTGCCCTCCCACCCACAGAAACCAGGGAATATTCTCTGATGGCATCTTAGTTATTTATATATGAGGACCATTGATGACCAATGTGTTAATGTGTGTCTCATGACTAAATATCTCTTCAGACTAAAAGGGACTGGGGTCATATAAAAAGAAAATTTTACAGGAGTTATAAAAAGTTATAAAAACCAATTACTTATTTTAGTTCTAATTCTTCAACGGATTTGCTTTTTAGTTCCATGATAATTACATAAAAATATTTGCTACTGGAAGTGTATAATGTATAATTTAATATGAAACTCTATAACTTCGATTCTGAATGTCTATTCTGATTGTATAGAAGTTCATTGGGTTGTATAGACTTGGGTCTGGTAAACTTGGGTGTGTGCTGTTTTGTATTTGTCTGCCAACCTTTATAATAAACTTTATTTTTTAAAAGAAATTATAGGTTTACAGATCCCCCAAATTATCTGCATTTGGATTATCTATAGGAATTATAATTTAAAATGGAAGGATTACTAAAATGTAATTGCCAGATGTTCAAATGGCAAAAAAACAATAGCTCCTAAAATTTCATTTCAGAGAAATCAACAAACAACTATTGTTATGTGCTGTATGTACTTTCAGGATTTCCATGGAATAGAGACGACCCTGGTGTSCCATCTTTACACTTTCCATGGAGGCAATATAGTTCCAGCAAATGTAGTACACAATGGCATGTGGGGGACACTTGTCACTTTAGTGCACAGATTTTGAGATAGAATGTGTCTACAACTTTTCAGGGTATTAAAGGTCCCTTATCTCTTTATTGAACTAATGAATTAGTAATATCTTGTCCCTAAAGTCAAAATGAATTATGGCTCTTGAGACTATGTGAAGGCAATGTGCCTTCTGCATATGGATGGGAAAAATGATTTGCTGTGCAAGATTTCGACTTTGATAGTTTAAAAAATATGTTTGCAGCATCTTTGCAGTTCCCTTACAGAAAGATACGATCTTTATCATGTATCTTTGGAGCTGAATGATTTTTGTATTGACTTCAGCCAGTAAATTATCGTGGAGTTGAATTGTTATTCAGGTTTTCAGTCTATATAACAAATTGTAGCTTTTGTCGCATAGGCTGAAAATTTCTTCTGGCATCCCAAGCCACAATGTGAGAAATATKATTATGGTCAGAGTATTCCTTTGTGAGTAATTCTAATCTACATAAAGYATTCCTGTGCCTATGGATACTAAATRTTTTAAAATAGGCCAAACTTTTACATCARCAAAGATCAGGTGCCAGACATATTAGTGAAGACCTACAGAGGAATCTGGATGTCAGGATTGTACTTCTATAAATGGTGTTTTAGTTTCACAGTATTTCGGATGGGATAAAAGCCATCCTGTAGGTGACTTTTCTGGATTGAACACCAGAGAGTATTTGAGCATAACAGAGTATTTGGTATTACACCTAAGTTTTAGAGAAATATGTAACACTGGAATATTAACAGGAACATGTTTCTGCAGAGACCCTCTGGCTTCCATATTAAGCACCCCATTGATAATTACTAGCCATAAGGAGGATTATAATTGTCTATCTCAAGGGCATAGGGCTCCAAAATCAAGCTTCAAGTCTGTCAGGTCTGAGTTCAGTTCCAAAAGACCCAAGAAATATAAGCATTTTATGCTAATATTTTAAAGAATATTAATAGAAGCTAACAAGTGGAAATGTTAAGTATGCAAAGGAATTTTAATATAATTCTNCCATCTTTACACTTTCCATGGAGGCAATATAGTTCCAGCAAATGTAGTACACAATGGCATGTGGGGGACACTTGTCACTTTAGTGCACAGATTTTGAGATAGAATGTGTCTACAACTTTTCAGGGTATTAAAGGTCCCTTATCTCTTTATTGAACTAATGAATTAGTAATATCTTGTCCCTAAAGTCAAAATGAATTATGGCTCTTGAGACTATGTGAAGGCAATGTGCCTTCTGCATATGGATGGGAAAAATGATTTGCTGTGCAAGATTTCGACTTTGATAGTTTAAAAAATATGTTTGCAGCATCTTTGCAGTTCCCTTACAGAAAGATACGATCTTTATCATGTATCTTTGGAGCTGAATGATTTTTGTATTGACTTCAGCCAGTAAATTATCGTGGAGTTGAATTGTTATTCAGGTTTTCAGTCTATATAACAAATTGTAGCTTTTGTCGCATAGGCTGAAAATTTCTTCTGGCATCCCAAGCCACAATGTGAGAAATATKATTATGGTCAGAGTATTCCTTTGTGAGTAATTCTAATCTACATAAAGYATTCCTGTGCCTATGGATACTAAATRTTTTAAAATAGGCCAAACTTTTACATCARCAAAGATCAGGTGCCAGACATATTAGTGAAGACCTACAGAGGAATCTGGATGTCAGGATTGTACTTCTATAAATGGTGTTTTAGTTTCACAGTATTTCGGATGGGATAAAAGCCATCCTGTAGGTGACTTTTCTGGATTGAACACCAGAGAGTATTTGAGCATAACAGAGTATTTGGTATTACACCTAAGTTTTAGAGAAATATGTAACACTGGAATATTAACAGGAACATGTTTCTGCAGAGACCCTCTGGCTTCCATATTAAGCACCCCATTGATAATTACTAGCCATAAGGAGGATTATAATTGTCTATCTCAAGGGCATAGGGCTCCAAAATCAAGCTTCAAGTCTGTCAGGTCTGAGTTCAGTTCCAAAAGACCCAAGAAATATAAGCATTTTATGCTAATATTTTAAAGAATATTAATAGAAGCTAACAAGTGGAAATGTTAAGTATGCAAAGGAATTTTAATATAATTCTWAATAATTATCTTGTCATTTACACAGGTTTTCTGACCCCCTAATCCAAACAATGATTCCCTCAAGCAGGAACCACAAGATTCAACAATATAATGATTTCCCTAATGTAATTTTTCCAAGATAATACTACTACTTTGTATCAGCTATTGGTACATGTTTCTAGTTCCCATGTAGGTCACCTTCCATAGCAAATCCAATTGTTACTGTGTGATGTCACTTTCAGTGAGTGAAGAGGAGTTCACTCAATATTATCAGTTTTAAAACAGATATCTATAAAAACTTGCAGCTTATAATAACTCATATTCCAATGTGAAAACTGGCTACAAAATAATGAGCATCTATTCTCCAAATTGAGTTCAGTTTTTACCACTGTTTAATACAACATGAAAATAAGTGATTTCAAAGCAAGAGATCAAACTATAAGTATTGTTGATGCACATTTTTTCCTTTTATTGAAAATAGATCCTTTTAGCAAACAACATATTCTGATTATAGTTCCCTTTCCTTCACTCCTTCCAGTTTATTTGTATACCTCTTCTCCTTTGGATCCCTTCCAGTTTTGTCTGAGAAAGAAAAGTCTTCCAAGAGACAASAAACAGTCATAATAAAATATAGTAAGATGAGGCAAAAACTATCAGATCAAAGTTGGGCACTGCAACCCAACAGAAGGAAAAGAGTCCCATAAAAATACTAAGCTAATAACKCTGCTAAATACCTATAGGACCTAGAGCCGACCCTTGTGCTTGCTGCTCCAAACTCTGAGAGCTTATGTGCACCTTGCTTAGCTGATTAAGAGGTCCATGTTCTTTAGGTGTCCTCTGTCCCCTCTGAATCCGACATTTTTTCAGCCTCCTCTTTAAGGGACACGGCAGAGAGGTCAGACTTAGACTCTCTCCATGTGATGTATAGCTGTAGATTTCTGCATCTGTCCCCATCTGCTGCCTGTGAAAGCCTCTTAGTGAGTGAATAAGGCACTTATGAGCATAGCAGAATATCATTAGGAGTCATTTCACTATTACCCCCTTTTCAGGCAGGTTTGGTGGCCAAACTGGGGTCCACCTTTCTTCTTTGCTCGCCTGACCTGAAGAATACATGCCCATATTAGGGCAATGTGAACACAGGGTGATAGCTCCATGCTCCATTTCTCCATGTTCACTGAGTTGTGTGAAGCCCCACTAGAAATTTGCAAAGAGCAACCCTTTGTTTTAGGAATAGACCAGGTTTTAGGGGAGAGATTTCCTTGGAAACCTCTTGGCCAACAACTTAAGAGAATGCAACTACTCTAGTTACTCATAGCCTAGACTGGCAACAGGAGATGTTCAGTGAACACTTTGGATTGCTATAACTAAGAGTCCTTATCAGGATCACCTTCATATATTCCAGAAAGTTTCCATTGCATTTACATGTAGTTTACATCTACATAGTTCCCAAATCAATCAGCCTCCTCTCCCCACACTCAATATCTCTATACCATTTTCCTGACACTTTATCACTCCACTCCCATCACCAGTCCCCAGTCCCCAGTTCCCACTCCACTATTCTATTCTATTCTATTCTATTCTATTCTATTCTATTCTATTCTATTCTATTCTATTCTATTCTATTCTATTCTATTCTATTCCTCACTTTTAGAGAGATCGATGGCCCTTTCCTACCCAGACCACCACCAGACTCCTCTCCTTTATATAACCAATCTGGGACTATGGAATGTAGCTTGGTTGTCATTTACTTAATAACTAATATCCACTTATAAAGGAATYAATACCATATGTCTTTTTCTTGGTTTGGTTTGTTTCACGCTGAATTATTTGTTCTGKTTCCATTTGCATGCATATTGCAGCATGTCATTTTTAAAACATGTGTAGTATTTCTTTGTGTGAAAATACATCTTCTTTAGGTACATCTATGCTGTTTCCAGGTTCTGGCTATTATGAATCAACGTGACAATGAACATGGCATAGCAAATGGCCCTGTGGTAAGACAAAGCAAACTTTCCATATATAGCCAAGAATGATATAGCTAGATTTTGAGGTAGATAGATCCTTAACTATCTGAGGAATCATCTTATTGATTTTGACAGTGGCTAATAAAGGTTGTCCTCCCACCAGCAATGGAAGAGTGTTCTCCTTGCTCCCCATCCTTGTCAGCATAAGTTGTTACTTGTTTATTAATCCTAACCCTTCTGACAGGTCCAAGATGGAATCTCAAAATTGTTTTGATATGCATTTTCTTGATGACTGTCTCTTAAGTACAACCAGCAAAGAAGAAGGAAGCCTTCTGTCTTCCATTGTGCTTGTGTAGGCCTCCAGCAGAAGGTGTGACCCAATTTAAGAAAGGTGGTACAACTAGGCCTAGACCTAAGCTGTTCTTTACTTGGAACTTGCTCTGTCCAAAACTGGTCTTGAACTGGTCCAAGAGATCTGCTTGCCTCAGCCTCCTTAGATTAAAAACATGCATTACCTTGCTTGGGCCTAAACTTTTTATGGCCATTATGCTTCAAGATCTGAATCAAAAGCCTATGTCTTCCAGTCTTATGTGGATCATAAGTGTGTCTTCCATTTTTGGATTATAGTTCATACTATATATAATCAAGTTGACAACTCTCAATAGCCTGATTTCTGGAGTTGCCGTTGTTGAATGCTTGTTTTGTTCTTGTTTTCTGTTTCTTTTCTGGATTTTTGGAGAATGTGCTGACTGTTGTATTGCCTGTTTTCCTAGGCAATCGGTGTAATGAATTGCTGGTGTTTGAGGTTGGGACAAATGAGATGAGTTGGGGAAAGGAAGTTTGGAGGAGGTCTTTGTAATACATTGCAGACAGTATCAGAAAAGAATGGGGGAACAAAGCACATTTCCTGTTATGGAGCTGGGTATGCTATTGGTGGGTTTGGATATCAGGTAGTAGGAATGGTATGGGTCTGTTTTCAGGCTTCTTCTGCCCTGAAAGTGGCAGCCCTTGGGTTAGCATGGTATGCCTGCTGTTTTGGGGGTGTGGTACAAAGCAGYAAGCATGGGCAAGGGAGTTTAGAAGGGAAAGATYTGTCAGAGCCACAGGAAATGAAGACCTTTCCATAAGAATGGGGGTTTGTATTTTGGAAAAAAGAGAGAAGAGAAGAGAAGATATGCAAGCAGCCTAGCTCATTTTCTGCCAGGCATATCCTGATGCTTAGCAGCACATGTCTGCTGGAGCCTGGGAAAAAGCAAGAAGGAAGGTGTGATCTGTAGAGTCCACAGGAGATGAGAGCAAGGAGACCTAGAAGGCTATCATTGGTATTTTGCTGCAGAGCTGCAGATGAGATTAGTTAATCTTACTCAACTTTTTTTTTATCTTTGTTTCTAGGATATACTTATTTTCTCAGCAAGATAACTATCTCCAACACTGTTCTAGATTCTCCTATGTTTGATCTTTTTCCTAACACTTCTGTTTTTATACCTACCTTTTAATAGGTTCATTCTTGCATGACTGACCTTGAAATGACATGAGGAAATGTCTATTCACCCTTTATAGAGCAATCAACACTTAACCAAATAATTTATTYTGGCCAATTCTCATTTGGTGAAAATATAAGAAAAAATATTACTCCGAGCCCATCACATTTTGAGAAATCCCTGTCTGTCATGGGGTGTGGTGACTTACCACATCACCACTCCTAAAGATCCCTATAATGATTTCAGCCAGCTTGTGAAGAGGAAGATCTCCGAGCAGTTGTCAGCATCTATGAAACATTGGAAAATGCAACCATGAATCTTGTTTTCTGAGCTCCTTGAAACTGATGAACTACATGAGCTTCTTATCTGTAGAGCAGAACACTCAATTCAGAGAAAATGGATGCATAGCACGCTTGTAACAAACTGGTCTCATGATCCCATATCTAAG
>BDUI01053564.1:11815-22748 GCA_002335545.1 Apodemus speciosus | reverse complement strand
TGCTCAGAGGTGTAGAAGGAGGCAAAGTCAAGTGTGTGTGTGTGTGTGTGTGTGTGTGTGTGTGTGTGTGTGTGTGTGTTGGTGGGGGAGTGGGATCTGAGTCCCAGTCCCCAGCTCCTGCCATGATGTTGTGACATCATGACATCCTTGCTCTCTAGGAGGAGCTGGATGGCACACTCCATAGAGCTCTCAAGAGACARGGCAGGCTGCTCCTGGAAGGGAGAACACTGCCAAGCAAGGGGCAAGTCTGACTGAGATGTAAATTCTAAAACATAGGAAAATGACAAAGTGGATGATTATTTTTTTTCTGGAGACACACAGAACAAATGGCACGTTCAAGTCAGTACAGTGAATGTTAACTGGTCTCTATATGTGCCTGGCCCTGTGGCCTCACAGTGCAGATTCCTGGGCTCTCCTTTCAGYCACTAAGAATGTTTCCCCCAGATTCCTTATTGGGAAACAACTCCCCAGGGGTTTCTGGTTTAGGATGGCTGAAGCCCAGTGGGTCCTGTGACTCTGGCTTTCTGATTTCAGGGGCATCTGAGTTCATTTTTAGAAGCTAAGACCAACCCCTATCCATTCAGAAGCCATTTGGTGTCCCTTCTTTAATTACATCCTTATCGTGGGGTATTGAAAGCACTCTGAGTATCCAGGGATGAATTAATAAGGTCTGGAAAAATCCAGAGATAGTTACATGCAAAAATGAAAAGAGTATACTGGACAGAATACTGGGATAAATAAAATCTGTCCTCGGCCCCTTTCAGGAGACTTAATGGAACATCTCAGAGTGGTCAGCAGGGGTTGTTCTGAGGCCTGGAGGGAGGCAGACAAGGCTATTCCTGCCTGATCCTTGAGGCTGCAGCTGCTGCAGTCCACTCAGGCCCTCAGCCCTGGTAGGGGTCAGGGTGATGTTAGTGATGCTTGTGTGTGTGTGTGTGTGGGGGGGTATCATTAGAAAAATGCCAGGAAATCTGGAGTTTAAATCGCTCTGATTTATGCCCAGCTTGTCAACTCTCGTGGGCTTAGAAATGCTGAATATTTGAGCGCCGCTTGCTTTCAGATGTGAGGTAGGGCTAGTTCCCAGTTGATTATTAACAATGGGGACCCTGACACTTCAGCGATGCTCAGCTGAAACCTTTAAACTCATCCATTCCTGCCTCGTGATGTGCTAGAAAGTCCATGAATTAAAAAAAAAATTGTATAGGAACATCATCTGACTCTTGAGCATTGTTTCTGAGACCAGTTACCTTGGGGGGTGGAGGGTTAAGCCTCCTTTATCTGTGTTCACACGTCTGAGCCACTCTCTTATTGAGTGTTGGGAATGCACGTGAAGTCTCTACTAATGAAAGATTCTTTCCTGAAGAAGAGCCAATGGCTGCATGCTCATCTACCGCCTGCATTGTGCCTGCTTATTATGTCTCTAAGAGCGTTCCATGCTGAGCAGAAAACCTGGTCCCTCCTGCCCACGCGGTTGCTATAAATGCTTCAATCAATCCCTTTTATGCAGCACAGAGCACAGGAAGCACAATGTGCAGTGACTAAACAAGCCATTTAAATTCTTCTCAGGCAGAGAGGTTAAGAGAGAGGTGGGGGGAGGAGCGGCGAGAGCAGAGATAGCCAAGGTACTGCATTCAAATGTTTTTGATAGGTTTCTAAGATACATGTCTCTTTCTCCGAAGCAAATGCATTCATGTCCCAGGAAGGAAGCCGACGGGGGAAAATGCTAGCTGGTGAGCTCATGAGAAATGCCAAAGGAGTTGTTTGTGTCGAGCTTCAAATATCAGGGCTTCTTTATTGTTGAGCTTTGAGGCTCAGAGTCAGGCTGAGTGTTTCCATGACAACTAATAGATGTTATGTTTATTTACTGAGCAGCSGGTGAATGACGCATCACCAACTGACATTTTAGTTTCTTTCTCCCTTTTTCCCCCTCTCCAGTAAAGATTTGTTTTAGTGGATGAAAATGCCACCATCTTCCGTTTTATTCATCAGARCTTCTATGGTGAAAATAAACAGCAGTTTAATATCATTCAGTTATKCCATGAAACCCACTTTAAAGTCCGGTCCCTTTATGGGCCTTGGAGRGCCTTTACAGTGGGCAGTTGCTGGCGAGAAGATGATTTGCAAAGCAAAAATGCAAATTTTGGGATTTACTCACATGAAAATGATCTAACAACTGCATTCTGAGTGATGCACATTTACACAGGTCCCATTAATGTCCTGTACATTTCACATGACCTTGTTTCTGCCTTTACTAATACATTCCTAAAAGGGGGTCTATTAAGCCTTGTAACAGGACCACGGCCTCAGCAGGGAGGGGAGCCAGGCTGCAGGGTAGGTTGGGACAATTGACCCCTGGTTATAAATAATGCTATACTCCACCATGTTATCTGCCTGTGGCTTGTGGGCTCATCTGCCCTCTAACTATTTGCGGTCAATTTTTAATGCTGAACTGGCTTCCTCCTAGTATGCAGCTGGTGTGTGCTCAGGGGATAAAACCAATCTTGGCATTTGCTTTGAGAAAACACAATTAGGCAAGCTGCTGTTGGGTATGGGCTGTGGATATTCACATGACATGTGCTAAAACACAGAGTTGGCTTTTTTCCCCTTAGTTCCTTCTAGAGGATCTGTGTTGCAGTTCTGAGTAATGTGGACAATTGAAATCTGAGCTACTTGTGTCTTTAGAGAAAAAGAAACAGGGTCCACTGTTCGGAGGCACTCACATGATCATTGCCTGAAAACACGCTTTCCCCTCTCCGATGGCCTTTGGTAGGCATTTGTTTCTCACAACACTCTCTGTCACTTCCCAGAACCTCTCTGCTGCTGCTGTGCTTYTCACACCACTGCACAGCAGCTGGAAGACAAGGTGGCATCTGGTTCATCTTTATGTCTGCAGCACCCAACACAGTTCCCAGAACAGTAGGCATTGGGGGAATAATATACAGGTGGATTGTTGCCACCCAGCTCTTAAGTCTCACTCCTGGTGGGAAGCAATGTCTAGTTCTGTGAATTGATTGCCTAAATGATTGGCTGATTGACTATTTAGGAATAAAGACAATATACCTCAGTGGGATGTTCTTCTGTTATGAAGGGTGTACACACACACACACACACACACACACACACACACACACACACGGTGAGGAGGGGGAAAGAGGTAGCAAGGGAGGGAGAGACAGAGACAGAAAGACAGAGAGAGAGACAGAGAGGCTATGGRAAAAGAGCAGAACAGAGACATCAGTTCCGGGAATATCTGTGCTTGCCCACATGTGTGCCTTGGGAGAGAAGGACACTGGCTACCTGGGACACTTGGGTTTTGTTCTAGTCACATCTTTTAGACTCACCTAGAATGAAGTGTTTAGACCTGATCAGTGCTTCTCACCTTGTATCCTAAAGGACAACAGTGAATGTGGAGGGTGTTAATAACTTGTGTGAATCATTAAAACAAAATAAAGTCCACTGAAACTGGGATAAGTTCAAGCAGGACCATGTAGAAGGCAAGAGCAAGCAAGGGCTTAGGGGGCAGGTTCTATTCTCTGAAGTCATCTGTGACCATTGCATCAGGCTTCCAAACAGGAAGCCTGTAAGTCTGCACTGCTATGACAGAAGACCAGAGGCTGGGCAATGTGTCAGTAACCGAAGGTCATTCCTCACAGTTCTGGAGTCTGGCAATCCAAGAGCAAAGTTTGGGGAGGGYCTTCTTGCTGTGCCCTCACATTGCAGAAGGCAGAAAGATGAGCTGACAAACCACCTTTTTATATRTGGGGTCTGATCTCTTTAACTTCAGAGGGGACTTCCTGGCCCAATTACCTCTTACAGGTCTCATGTCTCAGTATCAACACTAACAACTCCAGACTAGGAAAGGACACATTCAAACCACAACATGCCTCTGGGTAAAAGCCTTTCTTTCCTTCTAGCTTMTTTGATAATTAAAAGTCTTGCTGAGGGTAATCTCTGAGCTTATTGGACCTGAACTGGGGCTTTTCTCCCTRGGGGACCTCTAACTGAGATTATGGACACTCTGAGTTGGGGTCTTACTTCATCAAGAATTTCTCAGTAGGATTTTATTTAAAAACCTTGTGTTTTGCCAATACAGTGTTCCACCAGAAGAGGAGGAGAGACTTAGACAACTTGTGTCTAAGTGGTTATGTTTAGTCTTGACTCACCATAATCACTAGTAGCATCTGATTACCAGCCCTCCGTAAATATATAGACTAACCAAGTTTGGAAACTAATGAGTTCAGCAGCATTTCAGTGGTCAACTGAGTCTTTCAGACATAAGCTCCTGGCATCTTGCAGAATGCAGATCTTAGAACGAGAGGAGAGAGGTGAGCATATACTTATCTTCGAAGGCAATAAGTTTTCTTCTCTCTACTTCAGGTACTGTTATTAAACTTGYCATCAGAGCAATGATAACGTAATGACTGTCTAAGAGATAAAMACACACACACAATGTGTCATGGAAAGGGCAGGAGAGGAACAGTGTTTACAGGGCTCACAGCCGTCCGAGTTTATATACAAGATGGTCTACTAGAGGCCAAACTCTATGCCTAAGGGTTCTGTATCTGCCTTAAGGCATCCCAGGATAAGGAGCCCCTTTATGTACACCCTAAAGTCCATCATCACATGAGGGTCGTTGTTGGCAAGAATCAGAACCCAAATTCTGAAGCTTGTAATATCCAAGTRTATGAATATATGTATATATAAGATTATTTTATGTATTATATATTTTATATATTAATTAGTGATTCATAGTCATCCCATTGTGGGTGGAATCATGCTGGGCTGGTTGTCCTGTGTTCTATAAGAAAGAAGTCTAAATCATGGGGAGCAAGTCCCCTTCATGGCCTCTGCATCCCCTGCCTCTAGGTTCCTGCCCAGCTTGAATTCTTGCCTTGGCTTTCTTCAGTGAACTGTAAATTGGAATAYGTGAGGCAAATAAACCTGCTCCTTTCTGAGTTTCTTTTGGTACCAAGGTTTCATCACAGAAATAATAACCCCAAGTAAGATTCCGAAGCTTCAGGTAGGGCATGTCAAAACTGTAGGCATTCCTGACCTACTTCCTGTCATCTGAATGTCCATTTCGTTCAGGGTTCATGGTCTGGCCTTGATAGTAACCCAGATAATAAAGCCATTATGTTGTGGAAAGGAAAGCACAGGAGCTCAATTGGAGCACGGGCAACAAGATGGTTGTAAAGAAAGTTATAGCAATAATGCATTTTGTTCTCTCTGCTTTCTTGCTCTAACTGCCTCTTACATTATGTCAATGGTYCCTAACCAGGGCTGGCCTTCTACTTAACAGAGCCAGGTCTGGCGAATGCTATGACATTCTCTCCCTCTTTGGAAATAAAGTTGGTTTTATGTCCCCCTATGACAACAYCAACAGGTTCTGGTTAAGTCTAATAGCTGTCCCCATGGAAACACCTGTTCACTTTTCTTTTTACTGTGCTTGTGGGCATTCTCTGTGGCATTATTCCAACTAGCAGAGTAGTACCATTTGAGGAAAGACATATTGGAGCACGAAGTCATTTGGAAAGCAAGTTTTAAGTCAAAGATTAGAGTGCTCTCAAAAYGCTGAAGCTGCCTCTCTTCTAACAGACTCCATCACTTTTCCCTTAGGTGTGTCTGAAACYATTAATTGTCCCCAGAGCACCGACTTTTCTTTCTTAAAAGATGAGCGTTTGACAGTCCCTTGAGCAGAAAGCTTGGAAAACGATTAGAGTCACGTGACTTCAGGAGTGGAGAGGATATTTTACAGACAGTTTCAGGCGGTTTTGAACTGTGCCTCATAGACCCAGGAGCTGCTATGGCGTGTGCTGGCTCCTTCAATGCTGCAGGCGAGTGGCTCCTCTGGCTTTTCAGTTAAGCAATGGCCACACAGGGCCAAGTTTCAAAGCCACAGGACTCATGTCRTCCCTCTGTTTCTGGTGTTAGGATAAGTGAGGTCTAGGGAAGATCTATAATCCTCGGAGGGTGGACTCCAGTGGCAAACTCAGGAGAAGATCCTGTTCTACCCACTCTGCACAGGGTAACGTGGGTGAGCAGTAGTCATTTGATTTTGAATCAAGGTTTGGTTGTTGAGAGTTTGAAAATGTTTTACTGTGGTCAAGCTTTTTGCACCCCACCCCCTTCAGTTACAAATTCTACAAGTAGGTTGATACACACAGTTTGAGAAGCTGAGGTTTACTGTCTATTCCACTTTCAGGCTGGAGATGGCTAAGAGCTAAGAGGTGAATTTCAAGTGTAACATCTCAACACAGCACAGGTCTCCTGGGGACTGAGTGTTCCTGCTGCACAAGCTGAGAGAGTCCCATGACCTCAGATTCCTTAGACGCAGCCTTCCTGGTCTGAGTCGTCTTGACCTTCCAGTAGAATCGACGCCTCTGTTAAGCATCTTGCTACTGCAAATATCAAACCAGAATCAGGTTTGCTGGATTCTACCCTTGTAGTTCCACGGGTCGGTTCCTCTGAGAGGATCGGAATCAAGAAGGGGCAGGCAGGCAGTGAGGAAATTGTCATAAGAAGCTGGAAGGAGAAAATTAGCGTTAAGTTGTCACCTGACACACRGAAGATAGGTGTGAATATGTTTCCTTAGCCTGCKCATGGGGAAGATGGTATAGGTCAATTCTCATGGGCTGTGCATGATTATATTACAAGGAGAGAGCTCAGGAAATCCCTGTCAGGATGACAAACTAAACTGAAAAAGCAAAGCAAACCTCCAGTGAGCCATGCCATCTTCATTCTAGGGACTCCAGTTTAAGAAGTCTCTGCTTGGCATGGTCTCCTGTCAGAGAGAAGAGAGTCAAGTCTGGCAGGAGAACTCATGGCACGCCATGTCTTTGTAGAGTCTATGACCAAGCCTAATGTCAAGGGGTGAGGTGACTCAGTTCCTTGGGGAAGGGCAACAGATATCTCTGATAATCCTTAAAATGGCCTAACCAGGTCAGTGTTTTATACTCCTCTGTCAAGYACTGAAACGTTTGTAAACTTAATTTGGTGGTAGSTAGGTGCAGTAGAGTGTGCCTGTAATCCTAGCTATCCAAGAGGCTGATGTAGGAGGGCTGCAAATTTGACACCACCCCATGTCARATTAGAAAACTAATAGAATAAATTAAAATAAAGGGCTAAGGTTATATAGCTTAGTTGATCTGGGTTCAACCTCTAAAATAAGAAAGAAATTAATGTGATGCTACTTTCCTGGTGTGAGAATACTTGCACAATGTCAGTCAACCTCTAATTCTTCTATTCTCACTGCCATAGGAAATAGTGGTAGTTGGGGGCGGGGTCTGAGACGCCCCCATTAGAAATGAATAGACATAATATTCTCTAAGGGAAAGTTCTAGAAGGCAATAGATGTAAGTCCAAAACAGATGGCCTGGTAGCACACATTTTAGGTTACATTATGTATTTAAGAATTAATGCATTCAGCAGAGACCTTCCGCCACTGATGGCTATTACTGGGCTTTCCATGTTGAAAGGCAGACTGTCTGCTGGCACTGCAGAAGCCCTTCCCAGCAGCTGGTTCACAGGTCCATATGCCGTCAGAGCTAGTGTTTTGGGTTCAGATACTCACACCTATCTGTCTGTCAACCGCCTACCTTCTGTACTCTGCCCAGGGGGCAGGGGCATGGCTTTCCAATCTGAAATTACCTCATTTTCCCAAGACAMAGCTGTTCATCGAGTGGTTTGAGAACAGAAGTAAAATGTCCATTCTGTCTTGTGCTTCTGGCTTTTGGCTTCGTGGGCCTCACCTACTGGGCAGAGAGGAAATGAGGCTCAGAAGCATCCATTATGTTCTCATGGGCCCTTTGCGGATGCAGGCACATTTATAAAATGCTGTGGCACTGCCTCATGTCGCCTCTCTGCTTGGTTTTCTGAGTGGTGCGCTGAACATGGGTGGCAGTGGCTGTCTCCATTTACATCCRTTTCCTGGATAGGAAAGCAATTGTCCTCGTACGATAAGTCATGYTCTCCTGTATCTGCGAAGTGAGCTTCACTTTCCCTGGCTTGGGAGCCAGCTGTCACTGCTGGCACTGYGCTCTGGTTTGTCTTCAGTGAGTGTCTCATACTCCCAGTCCCTGCCACCTCCCTTCCCACTGTGTTTGGGGAGTTGTTTGCTTCTATGTATTATTCAGTAAAGAGTACACACATTTTGCATTTCAAAAGCTGCCGAGACACTGGGACCAAACCTGGGTTGATGCCTGGCTGAACTGACCTCTCCAGTGGCCAAAGGGAACACTTCTCTCTCACTGACTCTTCTGGATGTCTCCCAAGTGGACACAGACCAAAAMTCACAATAGTGTTCTTTACCATTTTGTCTTCTGTCTTTGTCTCCTAAGAGGCAAATTGCAATGTCTYGCTAAAGTTTGGATGCAGTAGAATCTGGCAAGAGAGCTCGAGCGCTCYAATGCCTTGATGGGAAGGAACATCAGCATCAGAAACAGAGAAAGAATTCCTGTCTCCAGCACACAGACTCACACATCAAATCCTCCTCGTGCCCCTTGTGAATGGCTTAGAAGGAGATTCTAGTAACACCTTCAATCACACTGCCTTTTAGGGGAGACAGTAACTTTGGAGTCAATCGTGAGGATAAGGAGAGCTGGAATGGTGTGAACAAAGTTCAAAGASCAGATGAGAGAGAATAATGGAGTTAAGCATCCAATTCTTCTCAGCCCAGGACCSGCAGAATCCACATGCATCATGTTACTTAGTCAAACGAGCTATAATGGAGAAGCAGATGCCATTTCTAAGCTCCATTTTTCCTTCTCTCTGTCAATGCTCTATTCAGATGCCTAAGGTCTGGCCTTCTTGATACTTGCAGTTTATCTTTGGGTGAAAGACAAGCAAACTCTGGGCCAGTCTCCAGAAGACAATGAGGAGGAATAACAGCAAAAAGGGTCCATTGCCAAGAGCATGGGGGAGAGTGCATGGCGGAGCCAGCCCCTTGACTGGCACTGCGGGGCTCTGAAGCCCGGGACATCTGTGGAGCTGGTCACCTCCAGAGGGAAGACTTTTCTGTCTTGGCTCCTGCCTGTCCTGCAGAGTACCTCTTGCTGAGTTTGTTCTTGGCTGATTCTCTTTTAAGGCAAGACAGGTGCTGGGGGGAGGGGTGCCAGGTTAGAGGCTGGAAGTTCGTCCACCRCTGTGATAAGAAAGCAAAGGAGAATGTATGAGGTGGATCGCATATGAAACTCTTGATCCCTTCTCCAGGGTGAGCTGGAGGAGCAGCCTCTGTGGAGCTGCCATGCTCACTTATAGTATAGGGTTGAGTACTGGAACTTTCCACGTCTGCTGAAGACACGCAGTCTGTTTGGTGAATTCTTGTTGTGAGCCGCTCTTCGGCTGTACRTAGAAAGTTACAAAATGGATTTTGTTGTCTGTGGAAGATCTACTAAGCTCCCTGGCTGTCCAGTTGCATGAGGGCTATCCTCTGGGATGCCTATGAAGGAACTCACTTGATCTCTTTAAGTCTGGCCACATTAAGTGGGTGGGGAAGAAAGACATAAAATAAGTTATTGTGAAATAGTAAAAGCCAAATATTTTCCTGAGAACTGAAGGTTAAGGTTATGAAAAGTCTAGACAGCCTGAGGTCCCTCAAAGTTCAGGCCCTTTTTTAACTCCAGTCTAACCAGGTCTGGCCTTCACTGAGTATCCACAGCCAGCATGCATGCCTGTGCTCTCAGATAGCTTCAGCTGGGACATCCACAATACAAGTTCAAGAACCCAGAAATATATATGAAGGCTGGCTAAGAGACAGTTTCTTTTCTTTTTTAAAAATATCAATATCTTTTTCATAGTTATTTTTAGAGAAACAGAAATATTGACTTGATAGCATTATCCAAGGATGATCCAAGTATTGGTGTGTGATTAGTGCCAATTGGGGAAAACAGCTCAAATAAGAGAGGGTTTTTCGTAAGTTCTTTGGAAGAAACACATACCTGGTACTGTCATGTCCAGTAGGGTTTGGTCTTGGAAACTCTACTGGTACAACTGAGGAAGGAAGAAATGCCAGAACAGAAGGAACAATAGATACACATAGGGTGAAGCTGGACTGRTRGGCTGTRCTCGCTCTGATGTAGGGTATCTAYGATGCAACCCAGAAACTCATTGTGTTTATTATGCACAGCGTGAAGAGGAGGGGTTAGGTAGTCTTGCTGATAGGTTTCTATAGTGAAGCAGTCTCCAGCTGTATTCATATGGGAAGAGGAAGGTGYGGTCTATGCTTTCTGGACACTGTCAAAATCCACACAGAGACCAGAGGAAAGCTTTGCCATTCCCCAAACATGACATGGGGAAGCCTTCATCATTCTCATGGATCTGGGACAATGGGGACCTTGACATGGCCATGCTTATGTCAACAGTACACATTCACTCAGGATTTCATCTGCTCACCAGATAGTTCTGTAAGTCTGGCCCAAACCCTATGGTTGGAGAGCCCACAAACCCCACAGGGAGTCTGCTACTTTTATTCTGTAGATGAACACAGTACAAACTTCTCACTAAGTTCATATCTCTACCTGCAACTCTCACAACCTCACCAGATAACTCTCTGTGTATAGTAGATGTGGTTAATGCAGAAACTCAGASTTGGTCAAAGAGCAGGGAGTAAGTGTCAATAGAGTAGTAAGTCACAAATGGGACATCTATATATGGTCCCAGATAAGATAAGAACCAGAGGCCAAGATGTGGAGAATCAGAGCAAAACAGTATCTTATGGACACAGTAGGACCTCTGTACTGATGAGCTCATGGTAGCTGGTTGTCTGCACAAGACTTACACAACATCCGTCCACTCAACACTCTSTCACAGAGGGGAAAGTAGTTCTTGAACACCCACTCTTAAATGAGGAGCTATTGACAGTTGATGGCTTCCAGGGGAGAGAGGGTCAGTTTCTTTAAAGGCGTGGCTTCTCATAGATGGACCATGTCCCAGTGGA
>BDUI01053554.1:0-10687 GCA_002335545.1 Apodemus speciosus | reverse complement strand
TCTCAGAGAATATACAAAATAATTCTGATTAGGTTTTGTTCCCTACTGAAGGGCAACAAAAGCTTCTGATGTTTTCTAATGCTCCTTGTTTTTTCTTTTCCCCTGCTGCCTGTTATAGGGAGACGCAGGATTGACCCGTAGCAGCCATAAGAAGGAGAAAGACCAACCCCTCTACCATTATGGAAAGATCATGGGGTTAGCCTGTCAACCTGTTATGGGCAGAACCAAGGATATTCTGTCATAGAAAACACTCTTTTTGTGATGAAGCAAAAGTTATTGTCGTTTGTGGGATATTGGCTCTACTGCAACTACTCAACTCTTTCCTTATAACACAAAAGCTACAGTGTAACTAATATGTCTATACAATATAACTAATATATACAATATAACATATATATACAATATATATAACTAGCAATATAAATGAATGACATTGCTTAGTAATAAAACTTTATTTACTCAAAAGAATGAGCTTTGACTCCTGCATTCTATTTATCAATCTTGGTGTAGAGAAATGCTATTGTTTTAGCTGTGGTAAATTACACCATCAAAAGTATTAATTGCCTAGACACCAAATAATCAATAAAGATATCAGAGACAAATTGAAAATAAWTTTTTAATCTCACTATAGGCTATGAAGCTGGGYCAAATTACACAATGATCTGTTTGTTAATAAAAATGAGATAAAGAAACACTATTATAAAATTGCTCTGCTGTAAGAAACTCTATGAAGTATAACCACTCAGACCTCCCATATAAGAGACCTGATTAGTGGGCATTAAGGGAATATTGCTGTCATCAGGGTATGGTGTTTTATTCTTTGTGCAAGGTTAATGACCCTCTTTGGGCAATCAGCATATTCAACCCCTAGGATCCATGGGGCTCCGGAAAATGCACATTTTAGCTTCAGATCCTAGCAAATGGAATTGACAGGAACACTGGTACAATTCAAAAGTTCGCCTTGTGGAGATAAAGGCAGAACGGTCACCGAGTATGCACACTTAGAGAGAAGCCACTGTATTCAACCACCTGACAGGGGATTTCATGGCTATATGCCCTGCTCTATCCACCAACTTCATCTGGAGTCATTCTCAGCCTCCCTCCCACTCCCCCCATCAAATTTCTATACAACAAACCTGTGTGGACACCTGCCTGTATTTATGCTCCCTTCCTAAGTGTGTGTACCATGGGATGCATGTGGAGATCAGAAGGCAGCTTTAGTTGTTCGTCCTCACCCTGGTTCAGACAGACTTTCTTTGTTGTTTTTCTGTGGCATGTACTATGCTGATGGGATCCCAAGCTCCTGGGGATGCTGCTGTCTCTGCCCCCTATTGCAGTGCTGGGATTACAGCGACTCACATTGTGCTTCTGGCTTTTCCCTGGGTTGTTGGATTTGAACTCGTCATGCTTGTGTGGTGACTACTGGGTTCACTGCACTTTCACTCCAGCCTTGTCTGTCAATCCTGCTCTGGACTCTATGGATCTCTGTATATGTCGCCCTGTTTCTGGAACTCTGTCTACTTTTATCAGATACCCAAGGTCATGTGTACAGTTTCTGGGATCCACAGCCTTCTTACTAATGGTAGGCCCACTGCAGCYGCTCAAAATTTRGTGCTAACGTGCTAACGGGCAGGAGATTCACCTCTATTATTTGGTAATGAACCATCACYGCTTTGAAGCCTGCCTAACACTCAAAAGGTGTTTGTATTGTTGAATAAAAGGACTAAACAAGTCATTGCCAGTGGGTAAGAAAAACTACACACCCCCCAAATCTCAAACGATAAAACCTGTCTCTTGGTTGATTATTTCAGAGCCTTCATTCTTTCCCCCCCCAAAAAAAACAACAACAAAAAATGGATTTCCTGGATCTGAGAATTCCACAGTTCTACTTACCTGAAGGAAGCAGAGACTAAATTACTTTTATTATTTTTTCCCCTGCAACAGACATTTATTAAAGCTTCCCTTTCTCACCATGGGCTGTTAAAGTGCTGACTTAGCATTGTTTCCGACCTCCTGTTCTTGTCTTTCGCCATTAATCCCACAACATTTTAATGTTTTAATTCAACACATAATTTTACCATATCAGTCAGCCAAACCGGCCCAACTCTGACTTGCTGTGATAGCTTTTAACCTCTTCCTCATTACCATAATTCCATGTTTTATATTACAGACTGGTCAGCTTTTAACTGAAATGCAAGGGGCAGGAAAGAGTGCTGTGGTTTGAAAAGCTGTAAATCTCAGAGGCCGAGGAAGCGGGCGAACAGGAAGGAGCGGTGAATGTGTCAAGCCTGGCTGTAAAAGCAGATCAACGGCGTGGGCTGCAATTTGTCCAGAGAAATATTCCAGCCTGGATTGTTCACTGCCTCAAAGCCACTAATAAACCAGTAGGTTGTCAGAGCCACTTTAAGACACCATCTGGGACGGAGGCATGACTGTGTGGCAGATCAAAATGGGAGGACGGAATCTCCTTCTCAACCTTTGCAAACTAAGTCTAGAATATTCTATGAAACAGAGTCCCTCCACAATCATCCTGAGATGGAATATATCCATTAAGAAAATGATTTCTTTGAAACGGCACAAAATGGATAATTTATATTCATCTGTTCTTTATACTTTTTGTKTTTTCATTTCATTAACAACAGAGGCTGGAGGATGGCTGGGTGCATAAAACGATCGTCATTCAAGCGAGAAGGCTTGAGATCCTCGGCACACACACACACAAAAGCTGGGTATAGTGTTCACAACTAACTCTGTGCTGGGGACCCATGATAGGATTCCTGTGCTTTGTCACTTGCTTGCGTTGCTAGTTTTATTGTAACGGATGGATGCACACATAGCCGGGATTGGTCACTGTTGGACTTACGTCTTCCTTTCTGTGAAAGTTCACTCTCCCTGCCTTGGATCTGATGGTTTCTTTTTATAGTTGCTTTGCCAGTAAAAAACAATGGGTTAGGTAGCGTGTCCTCGAGGGAGACTGGCACTTCTGAAAGTATATTCATATTCGAGGCTCCATTTACCGCATTTTTGAAGTTACCTGAAGATTCGGTAAAACCTATGGGTGTGTGCGCTGTGGCAGAGGAGAAGTGAGACTCCAGAGAGCCTCAGAACACCGATGCAGAGAAAAGTCAATCTAAAGATTGCCACTGCTTGTGTGASCCTAGCTCCGATSAGCAAAAGCTACCATCTGTAAATGCAAAACGGTACTGTTCATCTTTGAATCAGTAAATATTCTTGAACATGTCCACCATTCACTTATACAAAGAAACAATAATAAAAATAAGGACTATGTTTTAAAAAAAAAAACATAGTGACTTTTACTGGTTACAGTTAATTTACCTGAATTAAATAATTTTCACTTAAATATTATAAAGAGCTATACTTGCCATAGAGAAAAAATTAGAAAATTATCAACAGTAATAATATAATGCTCACTACAGACAATGTCAACGCTGCAGTTTCTTACTTGAATGTTGGCTATGGACCCCATTTGATAACAAAACAGTCAGACACACAGTGGGTTCATTACCAAAATCACATAGTAACCCTTCTTCTCCCCAGTGTGTTGTTTTCCCACCACAAACTATCTACAATAGGATGCTTCACCAAAGAGAATTTGCTTACAGGGGTTTCAAAGTATTAACACGACTGTGTTCTCCAAAAGTAAAATAGAAAGTAGGCCTTAGAAGACAGTGAGCATTTGTTAACACAACTTGAGAGCCTTCTATTTTTGAATAGTTAAAGTAAGAATATCTAAGSTTTGGAATGACACTACGAAGAAAGAAAACTATGGGGAATAAAAAAAAATTGAGATTATAGGCTGGTGGAGTGGCTCAACAAGTATAGTAACTTTAAAGGTACTTGTTGCACAAGCCTCATGATCTGAGTTTGAGCCTGTGAACCCATGGTAGAAGGAAAGAGTCAACTCCTGAAACTTATCCTCTGACGTCCACATGAATGACCTCTCTCTCTCTCTCTCTCTCTCTCTCTCTCTCTCTCTCCATTCTAGTGTGTGTGTGTGTGTGTGTGTGTGTGAGAGAGAGAGAGAGAGAGAGAGAGAGAGAGAGAGAGAGAGAGAGAGAGAGAGAAGTAATTTTTAATTGAAATTTTGGAAAAAGCAATTTATAAGAAGCACCCCACAAGTAACTTGCCAGAGATAACTATATGCTAGTACAAAGGTTTGCTTGTTTTTGTTTACAAGACAGGGTTTGGTGGTACATCCTAGGCTAAACTCAAACTCATGATCCTCCCTCCACATCCTCCTAAGTATTAGAATTACAAAATACCAGGACATCATAGGTACATTAAACCCGAGAAGCAGTATTCTATGTGCATAAAGACCTTGCTGTTCACTGCAAGGCAATGTTGAACAGAGTTGGGTCTCCCAAGAGAAACTCTTGTTATTTTTTGCATTGCAAGAGGGGAAAAAGGAAAAGGAAACCCAAAAAAGAAACAACAGTCCTTTCCAATCCATAAAGAGGAAGGACAGAATGGTCAGCAGACAGGTAGGCATCTCAGTTACAAACAGGAAATTACTAAAATAATAAATGAATTCTCAAATGACCAAACACAGACCATACAGGACGTCTTCAGTTATTTTTTGTCTCTGAGAAGCCACATAACGCTCATTTGGAAAAANTATAGTAACTTTAAAGGTACTTGTTGCACAAGCCTCATGATCTGAGTTTGAGCCTGTGAACCCATGGTAGAAGGAAAGAGTCAACTCCTGAAACTTATCCTCTGACGTCCACATGAATGACCTCTCTCTCTCTCTCTCTCTCTCTCTCTCTCTCTCTCTCCATTCTAGTGTGTGTGTGTGTGTGTGTGTGTGTGAGAGAGAGAGAGAGAGAGAGAGAGAGAGAGAGAGAGAGAGAGAGAGAGAGAGAAGTAATTTTTAATTGAAATTTTGGAAAAAGCAATTTATAAGAAGCACCCCACAAGTAACTTGCCAGAGATAACTATATGCTAGTACAAAGGTTTGCTTGTTTTTGTTTACAAGACAGGGTTTGGTGGTACATCCTAGGCTAAACTCAAACTCATGATCCTCCCTCCACATCCTCCTAAGTATTAGAATTACAAAATACCAGGACATCATAGGTACATTAAACCCGAGAAGCAGTATTCTATGTGCATAAAGACCTTGCTGTTCACTGCAAGGCAATGTTGAACAGAGTTGGGTCTCCCAAGAGAAACTCTTGTTATTTTTTGCATTGCAAGAGGGGAAAAAGGAAAAGGAAACCCAAAAAAGAAACAACAGTCCTTTCCAATCCATAAAGAGGAAGGACAGAATGGTCAGCAGACAGGTAGGCATCTCAGTTACAAACAGGAAATTACTAAAATAATAAATGAATTCTCAAATGACCAAACACAGACCATACAGGACGTCTTCAGTTATTTTTTGTCTCTGAGAAGCCACATAACGCTCATTTGGAAAAACATTTCCTATTATGTGACGGAAATGTGACAATGCAGTTACATGAGATGTTCAGGGCATTATTATTTGCACCTACTAAAATAACCATGGGYCATTCATCACTGGAGGCCTAAATGCCCACTGCGCAGATAACACTTTAGGACACATAGTTCTCTGGGTTTCCTAGCATCCTTTGTCCCAACATTCTGATCCTACTGCCCTTGATATTGTCAGAGCTCTGGCATGTCAGAGAGCTGAGGATGTTAGAGAGACTGGGAAATGTCTGCGCCCAACTCAGTTCTCCTGTGTGGTCAGGGGAGAAAAAAAAGCAAGATCAGACTAGTAACTCATCATGAAGAGACTGTCAAACACTAGCCCACAACTTCTGGATCTGGGTTAGTTGAATGACTCAAGTTTGCTATGCAATGYAGCCAATTGGCCCRGTGGACTTTACAAAGCCRTGAGTGCTGTGTACCAGGCAAGGAAGTTAAGTATGCACAAGAAGACTTGAAAGGCAAAGCCCACCCACCCCAAAGAAGGTGCAGGRTGCAAGGCAGATTGCCCTGCCATAGTCTTTGTGGATACTTGGCCGTACATATTGGAAGGTAGACATTGTGTACAGAGACACGTCCTCTCTCCTTATAACTGTGAAGTGTAATTGGGATCAGGTGGATAAGAGCTAGTCTGCTACTAGTATTTGGTTACATAGCAGGGAACACCATGTAACAGGCTAGCTGTGCTGAGAAACAAGGGAGGAAATCTGGGGGTGCTAAGTTCCCCTTGCAGCTACCTTGGGAATGGTGAGATAGAGGCAGAAAGAAGGGCACTGCATTGCAGGGTTGCACACCTTGCAACAAGACCTTCAGAGAGAAAGACCATTCTCTGAAGGACTGCTTAACTGGCCTCATGCCATGTATMCCTCTGAACTTCTTACTGTTCTCTCTGCAACGGACCCCCCACACATACACACCTTGTAAAATGAATGGCTTAGAGCAGATAAGTTATTTCAATCTTTAGCTTTGAGTAATAAGCCCTTGCCCTTGGCTAGGATCCCAAATATCAAGGTGTAGTGGCTCTCTGTATAGGAGAGGTGAAAGCATCTCTCTCAGGTGTCTGCAGTGGTTCAGCACACAGCCTTGAGTTCCGGCTCCAGGCCGGAAGCTGACAACCAATACCTGCTGGCATCCCTTTTAAACATTTCTGTTCCTCATTTAAAATTTAGATGCAAATTATTCATCTAGGGTAAGAACAAAGGGRAATGATTTGATAAAAGATGAGATTCTTAAAACCCCAAATCCTAGCTCTGGAATTCACTGTTCCCAAGCTCTCTCTAACTTGAGGGGCTCTGCTCTCAGACATCAGAGGTGAGGGAAACTTCTGACTGCACAGTTCCTTGGTGCTTATTACAAGCCAGGCATGGTCTTGTGGATTTTCTGTATTCCTTGCTACAATCCTGGAAGAAGCTATAATTCTGACATTATAATCTGTTCCCCAYGGGTGATCACCTCATTTGAGATGTTGAGTCAAAAGTAAACAAACAGAATAGCTTTGGTTGCTTCAGATCTATGATAGTTTGGCACAAAAGCCAGCAAAGGCATTGAAATTTTTCTATCATGGAGAACAACTTGCCTTCTTCTTTTATTACTTTGTGAAACTAAAATGAAATCATGGACATGTTTACAAATACGTCCCAGTGGTCTGAGACGGCACATAACTTTCTGTGGAGATTTCAAGACTCACTAACTACAGTGGGCCCTTTGAATGAACAGGGTCTATAGGTGGATTAAACCAACTCTGGATAAAATGTTTACTTCACAGAATATGCCCATAGTAACCACATGAAGGCATTATGGGATCTAACAACCAATTGTACAGCTTTTACATTATATTATGCATTATTCGTAATACAGAGACAAATCATGCAAGACTTGCAAGTATCTGTGATATCTGAATGCAAATATGAGAGCAGTCCCCGGGCACTCTAACCATTGGTATATTATTATCACCTGGAGTTCCTGAATGAACTCCTTATAAATCGGGAAGAGTTCTATTTCCTTATGTTTAAAGCCTGCATGAATGCTGGATAGCATTTCCCAATTAGAAAACTAACAGTCTGTCCACACTAAGTGGCTGCCAGCTTCTTAGGAGTAGGATAAGGGTGTCCGCTCTCAACCCAAACAGATAAGGTACTCTTTCAGAGCTAGCCCTGGGCAATCAGGAACCCCGACCCCAATAGTAGCAGAGAGACTCACGTGCCCAGTCGCTCCTCGTGCTTTTTGCTGTCCTTTCCCCACACTTCAATGTCCAAAATGCCCATCCTGTCAGAGAAGTAGTGAAAGTCAAACTGTTCCTGCCACTGCGGATTTGCACTCTTACACAGTGTCTAGAAAACATGCAGTTACAGGATTTACTTTCTCAGAAGGTAGGTCATGGCCACAGCAGCTACACATTCATGTTATGTCTACAGGGCAGGAAGTCACCAAGATGAGACTGGTCTCTTAGCAAGACATACTTAACTTCTGGAATCGAAGGGACCCTCATGGACTCAAGTTAGCAAAATGTGACTAGTCTTTTAAATGACCCCACAACACAGCAATTGTTCCATCAAGTTAAAAAGGCTAGTGTAAGGAACTATAAAATTCACACAAACATGCGGGGAATGAAGAGTCTGCAATTGCTCATTCCTACAGAAGACAGCATTAACTGTCCAGTCAAATGCTAGTGATGTTTGTGTTGATGTAAATTAGGCCAGGCCTAAGCATCAGATAAATAAACACTTTGTAGACTCAGTTAAAATCTTCTTGATACATTAGGTAGGAACTTTATACTATCATATAATATATATGTCTGTTTTTCAGTCCAAAGATACTAAATCCCAATGCTATGACAAAGGGAAAGACGGAAAATTTTATTTTACCATACTTTAAATGTTAACAAGAATTTTAGAACAATCACACACATGTTCCTGTGTTTTCTGACCAGATTGCCCATTGGGGTGGCTTCGTTGGTAGGATCTCCACTTTTCTTTCTTTTATGGGGATGATTTTGTGACTAGATATTTCAAACGTTGGTGACTTGATCAGGCCTTAAGACTACAGACCAACACTTAAATCAATACCAACTATTTCTATGCTAAAAAAAAAAAAAAAGCATGGAAATCATGGTGAGCAAGCACCTCACACATACCCCAGTTCTTGTCATGTCATATAAATACATTTCACTTAGTTTTTTTATACCATTTTAATCATATCAGATAACAGAGCTTAGATTCCAAGGGGAAAAATATGTCGTAGAAATACAGATTCAATGCAGTCTTTCCCATAGGGAATATGCCAGACATTTATCTAATGCTATACATTACCTCCTACTGAATATCTAAATGTTCATGGGGATAAATGAACTTTCCACAGATCCCTAGCCTGACAATGCCCGCCGAAAAAACTATTCAGTAGAGGGAAGTGATTATTCCCATAAACTCTGGGGTAGACTCTGCCAGAAATGATCTGCTTGAGATGATTACCTGAACATCTCAGATCCCACTCATGCTGATTTACTATTTATTTATTTATTTATTTATCCCAGTCATGCTGATTTACACTATTTATTTATTTATTTATTTATTTAATTTATTTATTTTGTTCACTATGTGCCTCAGAGTAAAGGATGTCTAATGTTGGATTTTTTTTTTTTTCCGCACTGACATCTGAGCAGCACACAGCCTCTCATATTCCTGTCTCCTTTCCCAATGTGTCTATATCTACTCAGCTGCTTCCTGGGAACCAGGAAGCCCTAGTGCCCCTTTAACTCCTAAAACACGTTAACTATTCCTATCTGAGAATTATAAAATAGTTATATAAAAGAAAAACTAATTAATTGCCATGGTTTGAAAATGATTTTTTTAATTCAGTCCATATCAAATTACGAAGATTAAGAACTATATCAAGATATTGGTAGGATCAGACAATTTATTTTTATTTTTAAACAATGAAAAACTGTTATGTTTAGTCTTTTATGCAGTTGGGTCCTACTGTTGTTGTTTTTTAAACAAAAACAAAAAAGAAAACAACAAAAAAAATCAGCAAACCCCAGAAACATCATATCTAGTTTTGGCGTTCAGACAAACAAGGGAAAAATCAAACAGGACAAACAGTTTTGAAACTATTTTTACTTCTCTCCAACATTTTAATGTTCTCACGTAGAAAGCCGCTTTCTTTTAGAACTATGAAGAACACTTATGTACCCTTTTCCTGCTCTGTACAAAGCCCGCACTGCTTATTCTCACACTGACGATGTCTCGCATACAGAACGGAGATACGCGTTCCCTATCTCCGAAATACATGTGAAAGTGAATTACACTAAGCACGACCCACTGTAGTTTAGTGCATCTAGACTACTGCCCTGTTTTCTGGGATGCTATTTAACGTGGCTGGGGGGAAGACTAACATTAGTTGGCTCCACTCTTGAGAAATATAGAGTGGGAAGATTTTTCGTCTTTATTGAACGGAAAGATGATATCCTCCCTCGTGGAATTAACAGAACTTACCTTGCTCTTGTACCTCTGGTCCCCCAGTTTTAACTGGACAAACATCTCGGTCATGTTCCCTCCTGARACATTCTTCCCTTCCAAGAGAGTTATACTTATGACCCCATTCCAGAGCTGGTTCTTGCGCAGGGACTCTGAGAGGCGTAGGTTGCGGATCAAGGTGGACTAGGGATAAATAAATAAATAAATAAATAAATAAATAATAAACAAATGTTAGTTGCTCTTGAGAGTGAGTCTGGCAGACACAGACACAGGAATTCCGGTCCTCCCCTTTTCAGCCTGGGAGAAAAAGCCATAGTATTTCTTGGTTTTGCAAATCCATGCTCCCCAGTCTGTGAGTTGCTTTCACTGTAAGCAAAAGATAGAGGCCAACAATGCGTGGCTTGGGCCGTGGTCTGTGCTCCCACTCCGATGAGCATAGAAATTCCTTGAACTTGGCGTTGGCTGTTTGAAGGGGAGAAAGGCACTTTTGAAAACAGCACTAAGAGACAAAATGCTCCTGGGGATCCAACAATGAYGACTGTGGACTTTACCTATCACATTTAGTTTAGCCTGTCTMCCCACCTCCCCTCATTCTTCAGGCTAGAATTTTAAAAAGCCCCATGACAGCGGGAGGAGCCACAGCTCAAAGGGTAGTTTAGTGCATCTAGACTCTTGCCCCGTTTTCTGGGATGCTAGTTAACATTTACAGTGACATAGCTGGCCAAATAAGCTGTGTCGATCTAGAGGGTGAG
>BDUI01053547.1:0-12808 GCA_002335545.1 Apodemus speciosus | reverse complement strand
GAAGGGAAAGCTTTGACCTGTTAAGAATTATTAATGAAGTATGGTGAGCAGGTACATGTGTGAACTTACAAGTCTTATAGAAACACCTCTATTGACTTAGCAATGATGAAAAAGAAATGAATGGATGTTATACCTATTAGTAGCTATTAAGAATGACTCATAGAGCCTTACAAATACAGAGGTGGATGCTCACAGCCAACCATTGGACTGGGCTCGGGGTACCCAGTGGAGGGACTAAAGGAGCTGAAGATGTTTGCAACCTCATAGGAAGAACAACAATATCAACCAACCAGCCCCACCAGAACTCCCAGGGACTAAGCCATCAACCAAGGGGTACACATGGCTGCAGCTGCATTTGTAGCAGAGAATTGCCTTGTCAGGCATCAATGGGAGGAGAGGTCCTTGGTGCTATGAAGGCTCGATAGATACCCCAGCATAGGAAAATTGAGGGTGGGGAGGTGGGAGTGGGGTGGGTGGAGGAACACCCTCATAGAAGCAGGGGGAGGGAGGATGGGATAGGGGTTTTCTGGGAGGGGGGGCCAGGAAAGGGGATAATGCTTGAAATGTAAATAAAGAATATACCCAATAAAAAAATAAAAAATAAATGAGTCATATTTTAATCAATTTATTAATCTTGTAATGTTTCCCTCATGTGATTGTCACAGAGCAGCAACAGTGGTGCTTCTCTGGGAAACTGCCCTGTGGTGGCATCTCCCTTTTAATCTGGAATAATATTTTTTAAATCCCAAGGTGTGTAAAGTGAGCCAACTGTATGTAACTAAGGAGACTGAGCAGTGTGCATTTTGGGGTCCATGTTGAATGGAAAATATTTCTTCTCTTAAAAAGCTGTGCTTTTAAAGTACATCTACATGGGAAGGGATCCCGGCTCCTGGCATTCAGTTCCCTTAACAAATAGATGGCCTATGACAGTTAATCATGCCTGGCAACTAGATGCCACCGGAATCAACAAGGAAGCAAGGACGACATTTCTCTACATGTAGCTCTGAGTGTATTACCAGAGACATTTGCCAGAGGAGGGAAGATTCAACCTGAATGTGAGCAGTACTACCCCTGGGCTAGTACTAGGGCCCAGATAGCTGGAAAGAACCCAGATGTCCCTCAACAGAGGAATGGATACAGAAAATGTGGTATATTTACACAATGGAATATACTCAGCTATTAAAAACAATGAACTCATGAAATTCTTAGGCAAATGGGTAGAACTAGAATATATCATCCCTAAGTGAGGTAACCCAATCACAAAAGAACATACATGGTATGCACTCACTGATAAGTGGATAGTAGCCCAGAAGCTTGGAATACCCAAGACACAATTCACATATCAAATGATGCCCAAGAAGAAGGAAGAACAAAATATAGATACCCTGGTCCTTCTTAAAAGGGGGAAAAATATCCACAGAAGGAGATACAAAGTGTGGAGCAGAGTCTGAGAGAAAGACCATCCAGAGACTACCCCACCTAGTGACCCATCCCATATACAGTTACAAAACCCAGACACTATTATTGGTGCCCACAAATACTTTCTGACCAGAGCTGTTACCTGGGAGGCTCTGCTAGTGCATGATAAATACAGAGGGGGACACTCTCAGCCATCTCTTGAACTGAGCACAGGGTCCCCAATAGGGGAGCTAGAGAAAAGACCCAAGGAGCTGAAGGGGTTTGCAGAGCCATAGGAGGAACAATGATATGAGCCACCCAGTACTCCCAGAGCTCTCAGGGACAAAAACCATCAACCAGATAGTATATGTAGTGTTACCCATGGCTCCAGATGCATAGGCAGCAAAGGATGGCCTTGTTGGACATCAAAGGGAGGAGAGGCCCTTGGTCCTGGAAAGGCTCGATGCAGCAGTGTAGGGGAATACCAGGACAGGGAAGCGGGAGAGGGTTGATTGGGCAACAGGGGGAGGGGAGATAGCTTATGGGATTTTTTGGGGGGGGGTGAACCAGGAAAGCGGAAACCATTTGAAATGCAAATAAAGAATATATCTAATAAAAAATAATAACAGTAAAAGAAGAAGCAAGCTGAATATGAGGACCTATCTTTCTCTCTGCTCCCTGACTTTGGGTACAATGTGACTAGCTACCTCAAGATCCTGCTGCTGTGCCTCCCTGCTGTGATGTGCTGTACTCTCTGTGACCCAAAACAAACCCTTCACTGCACAAGTCATTTCTGTCATGGAATCTTTTAAGAGCAACAGAAAAGTAAGACCCAAGTATTCCTAGTCTCRTTCCATTAACATGTTGGCCCAGATAGTTCTATGTTGCTTGAGGCTCTCTTGTGTGACTGGATGCTTGTGAGCAGCTATAGCCTCTGCCTCTAGACATCAATAGCATTCCTACTCCCAGGTTCTTATGACCAGAGATGTCTGCATTGCCAAATGCCCCACCTCAGGGAGGGAGCCTACATACAACTGGGAATCACTGGTACCATCAAGCACTCCTTCCCTCCAGGTGGTCCTCAACTTTTAGCCTAGGGATAGTCCTAATATTGAGAGAGAAGTTTTTACTTCCAGAGCCTAAGGAAACATACAGATGTGATTTTTTTTAATGTTTGTTATAAAGGTTCAGAAAATGTTAAAAGGTTCTTAAAATTCTAATAACCTAGTGGCATCCAACACCCATATTTTGCACAGGGTAGAGCCTTTCTGCAAAGTTCTTCAGGCCCCTTCCACATTCTATGATCAAATAAACCATTCCCAATGCCAGACACATTCTCTTAGGAGAATATCTTCCAGTTCTGGGAATTGAACTTAGGGCCTCACACATTAGAGGGGAGTACTCTACCACTTAGCTATAGCGCTAGAGCATGAGGAGAATGCTTGCCGGGGGCCTAGGATATTTCCCACTGTCCTCAGTGAAGTCATTCTCTTCCTAAGGAGGAAGGAAAAAACAAAGCTGCCTTTGTGTTTTCAGTACAATTCTCTTCATACTCTCATAAAATTTTAACCTTGCAAAGTTTGCTTAGACTTGGCTCCAAAAGTTTCCACTGAAGGGGCAGGGAGAATTATAAATCTCAGAGACATGCAGAAAGTCTGGGACCTGCTCACACATCCCTCATCTGTGTCCTGTGAGCGCCACTGTAGGCAGCAGGTAAAGGGCAGGTGACTAACGATGCCTAGAGCCATCCCCAACAGCTCTCAGACTGAATTTGCCACATGCAGATAGGATGCTACATGCTTCATCAAACTAATAAGGCTAAGGAAGAAATGGCATCTGCTTCAAGATGAATCCAAATCCAGCATGCTTTCCTCTGAAAATTCACAAAGATTAGAAAACAAACCTTTGTTAACACTTTTGCAGAAGATAAAACAAGAGCCTGGGAAGACAAAACAAAACTTGCTTGTTATAGCTAGTTGTGTGAAGACAAGATATACAATCATAAAACAAAACAACAAACAAACAATCACAATCAAATCTATGGAACCCTGGAGGATAWATTCCTAGAAACAGTCTAGGACAAGAACACTTTTAAGCTTAGCTCCTCTGATGGCTAATGAGCAAATGCTTCAAGATATGTGCCGTTTAATTAGTTACTTACATAGAAACACCCCTTTTTTTTCTGACCACAGATTCTCCAAAGCATCTTGGGAACCAGTTTTTCATTCCCATGTCCTCACTTAGAATTAATGTTGTTGTGCTGTGAAAAATTCCATTTTGCTTCTTGTATATATCATCTGTCCATCCACCTGTTCGCCCTTCAGCTCCATCCATCCATTTGGCCATTCACTCATCCATCCATCCATCATTGCATTTGTCTACCCACTCATGCCTCTGTAATTCCATCATCCTAACCTCTACCCATCTATCACTACCTAGCCATCCATCATCTACCCAACATTCCATGTATCTATCCATCTACCCATTTATTACCTAAGCATCTATCATTCCATCATTATGTCCATCCACCAATCATCTATTTATTCATTCACTCGTCCATCATCTCATTATTCCATCCATAACCAATTCATCTATCCATTCACCTGTCTATCATGTCATCCTCCATCTATCCATCTGCCCACTCATTAATCCATGTATTGACCAGGAATTAGCTGAGTGGCTTTGTTATGCTCTGGGATTTCTATGTCAGTTGCTGTGAGAGGTTTTAAGATTAAGACATAAAATAAACAATGTACTCAATAAACTCTGCATACATCTTTGTTGAATTATCAGAATGTATCACATTAATATGTACAAATATTATGTGTCAGATTCTGAACTGCTGCTCTGGATAGTCTCAGGACACTCAAACGTCTCAGAGGCACTCTGAGGACCCCACAGGTTGGGACTGCATGTTCTTCGTATGGGAAGTGCTGGCTGCTCCACACTGACGTTCATTGAAGACCAAGGGATGGATCAGATCAGGGTGCTGATGTGAGAATAAACCATCCAACAAATAAGTTTCTAGTTGTGCTAGGTTCCTAGTTAGTCAGTCACAGTGTCATGGGATATTTTAAGTTCTTCTGAGACAGATGGGCAGTACATAAACTTCTCTGATGAGTCCTTCATTTTTCTATTGAGAACTGAGTTTGCTGAGCTCTTTGCTGATTGGCATGGCCCAGTAACCCCTTGATGCATGCAAATTTGGGATGAGCTGCTGGCACATGGACAGTGGTTATGATGGTACCCAGCAGATGGCTTGCTGGTTGCTAGAAATAGACAGTGTTGGGAGAAGTTCTTGCTGCTCATCTGTGGTCTGCCACACTGGATTCTGGAGGGCAGGAGCTGGCTCCTGGTCGCTAAATTTACTCCGCCTGTTCAGAGCTCTGATGGTGCTTCCCAGGTGCCATGCAGGGTGACATAGGGTTGTCAAGACCACCATGTTTTCTCCCAGGGCTTATAGATAACGTTCCTGTAGAATTTGACACCAGGCTCTTTCACACAGGTGATTTCATTCTCTGAGAACAGAGGACAGTTAATAGAGAAAGTGGGGTGTCCAACAGAGTCTCTCCCAAATGCTGTTTTCTTAGCCAATCCCTGATTGTCCTTTCACCCATTTGACATCACCCCCTGTAAAAAGAGAAGTATGCCCTCCATCCCCAATTCCAGAGCTTGTACTTGAATGTGGAGCCATCTGCCTCAAATCACCCTGAACCTATCAGACTCTTGGCTCACTGAACACTTCCTGTGAACACGGGATCATTTTCTATTAATTATGTGCATTTTCCTATTGTGTGTGTCCATATGTGTATGGTGTATGTGGGTGCATATGTGCGAAGCTGAGCAGGAATGAGTGTATGCAAAGGTCACAGGTTGGCCTTGGATGCAATTCCTTAGGCTCTATCCACTTTGGGTTTTGTCACAGGGCTTCTCGCTGTCCTGGAACTCGCCAATGCAATTAGGCTGGCCACTGAGTCTTGGGAAGCCTCCTGTTCCCATCTCCCCTGTGCTGTGATCATAAATGCATGCTGGGAATCAAACTCAGATTCTCATGTTTGCCTAGCAAGTATTTTAAAGAGTGAACCATCTATCTAGGCCCCAATTCAATGTATTTTCTGTCAGAAGGAAGTAGAAGGGGAGCTCAGGGTCTCGTGTGGAGCTAAAAGTTAACATTTCGGRACAATGATATCCCTACCCAGTGAGCTAGCATTGGATCGGGATGCTCCAACCACTTGGCTTTGTTGAAATTCTGTCCCAGGCACATTTTATTTATTAACCATGTGTCTTAGCTCAAGGAAGGACTAAAAATCAAAGAGTTCTCGGCATTCCCACCCCACTTCAAGAACATTTTAGGGCAGCTTCTCAAGAGTTTATTTTCTTTTGTGATTTTTATGTAACTGCCATTGGAAGTTTATCATGAGGGACTTAAAAATGTGTTCTCACTGTAAAATCTTGAGCCAGAAGCCATTTTTTTAAGTGAATTTCTCACTTGGGTCAGTGTTTGATGACAGAAAATAAAATGGGCCCATGCAAGTCAGTTTAGCTTCCTGCCATTGTTTTGGCTCAACATTCCGTTTACCAAAAATACATCCTTGTCTTGTTCTAGCTGCAACGAATTCTCCTGACAGAAAGGATGGAGAGGTCCGTTCCTCATCTGYTCTGGAAAGGGAGGAGAATTTTAAAGTTATGTTTTCATTTGGGAACCTAAACCATGTTGTTCTAATGAGGGATGTTTGAAAGCTGAGCTGTAAATAAATGAAAACACACTAAGTAATGAAGTTGTTTGGAGCCTCCAATGAAGTCACTGAGCCTCAAGTCAGGCATGCCTTTGAACATGACAGCAGAAGGTATTATAAGATCTAAATTAGCAGTAGCAACAGTTGATCTTGGCCACGTGGAAATACTTAGCAAGTCATTTCAGGGATAAATGTTATAATTGGGAAAATGTAAACAAATATATTTTATTGTCTATTATATACAAAAGCAGGGTTACACAAACCAAGATCACAAAGGTAGGTTTGCAAACAAACCTGCAGTCTTCAAAGAAAATCCAAGGATGTTATAAAATCTTGAACAGTGATTTTTTTTTAAGTAGAAACAATGAGTAGAATAAACAGTACAAATGGTGAAAATAAAGTTTAACTCAAAGTTACTGGGCTTGTCAATTGAGGGTCATCTCAGAAATGACCTTAACAGTGACACTCACATAAAGGAGAAGCTGGTGATGTTCTATAATGGCACTATGATTGATTCTGGCATGGAACAAATGTAAATAGACTTGCTGGTCAATATACTTTTCTTAAATGATAAGAGAAGAACATATTTTATTCTGGTTAAAAGTCAAATGGCTGATTCAACTCAGAATGTTACTTGCAGTCAGTTGATCTCAAAGATGCTAATGACATAGCCATTATATGAATATGTGTTTGCAATGTTTATGATGATGGTGGCTATAAACACAAATTATGCTGCAAAGTGCTTGATGGTTAGATAATGACACAAAAATCTCTAACCACAAGTGAGTGTTTTAGTGACTGCAGGGCAGGCTGGCTATGGAGAACATACACTGGATGCACCTTGGAAGCTAACATTTTGACAGTCAATGGTTCAGCTTGGGCTCTTGAGAGACATCTGGAGATGAAAGCATCTGTAGGAAGTTTATTAGGAAGTGACACCAAGAAGTCCTGGCAGAGGAATGGTACTAGGTGAGAAGGTCACAGAAAGTAATGCCTATCAGAGACTCAACAGTGTGACTTTGGACCATAGATATACACAAGTCAGATTTCAGTTATTTCTGTCAGTTTAATGAGAAAGGAAATTTTTACACTGTTGGTTTTGAGTTGACAGTGAGGCATGCATTTTCTCGGGTGGTTCCCTTTTCTCCATGTGAYGAGGCAGGGCTCTTCAGCAGCCTCYCAACAAAGGGTCATAAATGCTTCCATGTAGGATTCAGAGCTGGCAGGCATGCTGAACCCACTGAATACTTGGTGTACCAAACACACCTTGCCATGAAGACCTGTTTTCCATTCATTTTCTCTCAAATGGAACATTGCTTACATTCTAGGCATGAGGAGCCCAGCTGAGGTATGCACACTTCCAGGCTCCCTTGCAGCTAGATGTGCCAGGGCAGCCCTTTCATACCTCTTCTTGGCCCACTCTTTCAAGAGAGTCATATAGTGACAGGAGCTGACAAGCAGGAACAGTGAGGTCTGTAACAAGGTTAGTGGGTTTCTGAGACCGAAAGTTAGGGACACATGTGGTACCTGGTTCCTGGGAAGACTTCAGCAGTCCAGATGGCTGAGCTCTAGTTCTCCTGAAAGTCGAGTCAAGCTAAGCTACTGTTGCATGTGTGTGTGTGTGTGTGTGTGTGTGTGTGTGTGTGTGTGTTTTATCTCCTTCTGGAAGAATTCATAAACAATGCTGCAGTGAGCAGAGATGGTAAATTGACATGCATAATAAATTAGATGATGACTTTTATTTCTTTTAGTTAAATATACAAGTAATGAGAAGTGACCTTGAGTGTGTGTCCCGCTCCATAGATACCAGCTGACATGGTAAAGAGGATCTCATCAGGGTTTTCTAATTTGTGGTTAGCTTGTTGTTTTTCTTCAAGGAGGAAAAATAATAGGCAAATTTGGATAAGGGGAATGAATTCATTGTTCATCCAAATGATAAAGAATGTCTCCCAGATTTGGTTTATTTTAACAGATGTTGAGCAGGCTTAATCAACAATCGCAAGGCAAAAATGGAATATGTTTATTGCGAATGACAAGATTGTCGAAATGAAGATGAGCTTGGGAATTGGATGAAGACAATTGATCATGAGAACAATTAATCACAAGAGACTTTTGGCTCATTTACATGAGATAAGATTTAATGTATCTGAGGGAAACGAAACACATCATCCATCCTCTTTTTCTGCTAAGAAATCATCCTGGTGACAATGAGAAGGGCTAGCTGGGTGCTCTCCTGTGCATCTCAGAGTCCTCAGCACCCCACCTTATCACAATGTGGTCATCGAACTAACCCCAACTCCACATCAGAACCTGAGTTCCACAAGAGTCAGTGGCATCTCTCCAGATTTCTGGCTTAGCTCTTTCTTTGGTATATAATGGGTTTGTATGCGTTATAGATTGTACAAACATACAGAGCAGGAGAGGCTCTTCAATCAGCCTCTTGCACAGATGAGGCTTCCATTTGAGAGGTTCATTATGGAGCCTTCCACAATGGGCACTTATGGGGTGCTGGGACACTCCAGTCATCCTTCAGCAGAGGTANCAACAAAGGGTCATAAATGCTTCCATGTAGGATTCAGAGCTGGCAGGCATGCTGAACCCACTGAATACTTGGTGTACCAAACACACCTTGCCATGAAGACCTGTTTTCCATTCATTTTCTCTCAAATGGAACATTGCTTACATTCTAGGCATGAGGAGCCCAGCTGAGGTATGCACACTTCCAGGCTCCCTTGCAGCTAGATGTGCCAGGGCAGCCCTTTCATACCTCTTCTTGGCCCACTCTTTCAAGAGAGTCATATAGTGACAGGAGCTGACAAGCAGGAACAGTGAGGTCTGTAACAAGGTTAGTGGGTTTCTGAGACCGAAAGTTAGGGACACATGTGGTACCTGGTTCCTGGGAAGACTTCAGCAGTCCAGATGGCTGAGCTCTAGTTCTCCTGAAAGTCGAGTCAAGCTAAGCTACTGTTGCATGTGTGTGTGTGTGTGTGTGTGTGTGTGTGTGTGTGTGTGTTTTATCTCCTTCTGGAAGAATTCATAAACAATGCTGCAGTGAGCAGAGATGGTAAATTGACATGCATAATAAATTAGATGATGACTTTTATTTCTTTTAGTTAAATATACAAGTAATGAGAAGTGACCTTGAGTGTGTGTCCCGCTCCATAGATACCAGCTGACATGGTAAAGAGGATCTCATCAGGGTTTTCTAATTTGTGGTTAGCTTGTTGTTTTTCTTCAAGGAGGAAAAATAATAGGCAAATTTGGATAAGGGGAATGAATTCATTGTTCATCCAAATGATAAAGAATGTCTCCCAGATTTGGTTTATTTTAACAGATGTTGAGCAGGCTTAATCAACAATCGCAAGGCAAAAATGGAATATGTTTATTGCGAATGACAAGATTGTCGAAATGAAGATGAGCTTGGGAATTGGATGAAGACAATTGATCATGAGAACAATTAATCACAAGAGACTTTTGGCTCATTTACATGAGATAAGATTTAATGTATCTGAGGGAAACGAAACACATCATCCATCCTCTTTTTCTGCTAAGAAATCATCCTGGTGACAATGAGAAGGGCTAGCTGGGTGCTCTCCTGTGCATCTCAGAGTCCTCAGCACCCCACCTTATCACAATGTGGTCATCGAACTAACCCCAACTCCACATCAGAACCTGAGTTCCACAAGAGTCAGTGGCATCTCTCCAGATTTCTGGCTTAGCTCTTTCTTTGGTATATAATGGGTTTGTATGCGTTATAGATTGTACAAACATACAGAGCAGGAGAGGCTCTTCAATCAGCCTCTTGCACAGATGAGGCTTCCATTTGAGAGGTTCATTATGGAGCCTTCCACAATGGGCACTTATGGGGTGCTGGGACACTCCAGTCATCCTTCAGCAGAGGTAMAGTGAGAACTATGATGCCAGCCACACATCCTGAGATGTGAGTTCCAAGTCAGGGAAGAGAAAGGACCTCCAGACCCACCTAGAACCCCATAGATGACTCCTTCAAGTTCAATCCTGGTTTTAGAAATCCATGGATTCATTGCATCAGCCTCTTATCTGCCGAGTAGCTAAGCAGGAGGCACCATGGACTCTCATTGCTCTTCACACTATTTTCTGTTTGTCATTTTTGTTTTTGCCTTTGTTTTTGTTTTAAACTCATGGTCTTTCTGTGTAGCTCTGGCTATCCCAGAATCTGCTCTGTAGACCAGGCTGACCTTAAACTCAGAGATCCTGCCTCTGCCTCCCTAGTGCTAGGATTAAGGGAGTGTGCCACCATGCCTTTAATTTAAAGTAATTTAAAGTAGTACTTTAGTTTAATTTAAAGTAACTTAAAACATTTAAAAATACCTCATGGTATGTTTTTAAGATTGATTTATTTATTTTATGTATGTGAGTACACTGTGGCTCTCTTTGGACACACCAGAAGAGGGTATCAGATCCCATTACAGATGGTTGTGAGCCACCATGTGGGAATTGAATTCAGGGCCTCTGGAAGAGCAGTTAGTGCTCTTAACTAACTCTCTCCAGCCCCACTTCATGGTATTTTTAAACTATTGTTTTCATGTGAAATTGCTGGGAGAAAACAAACACAACTGAAAAAAATATCAGAGATTTAATATGTTCTCTGTGGTAGGAGGACGGAACTAGTATCCCTAGAGGCGAAGGTAAAAGCGCCTCCCATGGAAACCAGATTCATGGAGATCACACACTTGTGATCTCAACGTTCAGGAGAGTGAGATAGGAGGGATCATGAGTTCGAGGTTAGCCTGGGCTACATAACAAGACCCTGTCTCAATAAACACAACCAAAAGGCTCTAAGAACACTATGAAATCTATTTCAGAGTCCAATAGCTCTTTTGAACACTTTTTATATATTATTTCTTTTAATCAATAAAAGCCTGAAGAGCAGCATAAATATTTTTGAAAGAACAAGAACAATGTAAAGGTTTATTAATTTTTGTTGTATAACATTAAATTTTAGGGACTGAAAGATTGGCAATTAAATGCCCTTTCAATTCAAACTCCCACCAACGAAGGATGTCTTGCAAGAGTTTCAGTCTTGCACTTCACCAGAAAAATATATGGGTGGCAAATAATAAAAACAGGAAGCAATGTCATTGAGCATTAGGCAAATGTCAATCAAAATTATGGTAAGGTCCAGGGCACATTGTAGAGCGCTTAAGGAACCAGACGGTACRAAATGTTGGCAATCAAATAGGGACTGGCTTGCTGCTAGGAATGTAAATGAATGCAACTACTTTGAAAAGTGAAGTGGAGGTCTTTCATACAATCAAACATATATGTAGTATCATACCCAGAAACTGCAATCTTATATATTTACCTAAAATAAATGAAATGTGCAGAAGGCATGCAAATGTTTGCAGTAGCTTTACTTGTTGTCTTTGAAATTTAGGAAGAACTCACACGTCTCTGAGCTTGCACATGGACAGATTGTGCCACCTCTATAAAATGAAATGCTGCTCAGTAATATAAAGACAAACTGACCCAAGTATACTACAGCATGGATCATTCTAACAGTCTAACCCTGCTTATCAAAACTTCTAGGCTCAGACATGTTGGCATCCAGTTTAATTCCAGCACTTCGGAAGCAGAAAAAGGCAGGTATTTGAGGCCAGTCTGGTTTACACAGAGAGCTGCAAAACAGCCAGGGTTACACAGTAAGACCCTGTTTCAAATAGTAGCAACAACAACAAAGCAAACTTAAGGAATACAAAACACAGGTCCCCCCAGAAATAGGTTTATTTGTTACAGTTTTTGACTTCTGTGACCAAGTCCCAACAAGGAGACCTGTGATGCAGAGTCTATTTTGGCTTCATGTTTGAGGGTGAACATASTCTCAGCGGGGAAGGCATGGTGTGGGGAGCAGCCCGCCACTGTGGTGACAGGAACATGAGGCTGCTTTCTCACATGGAGGTAGACCAGAAGCCCAGGACAGGACAGGAAATGAGGTYAGGCTAGAAACCTCACTGTCCACACCACAGCAATGAGATTTCTTCCAGGTAGACGCTACATTCTTATGGTTCCATAGGCTCTGTGCTACAACACTACTAGCTGGGAGTCAAGTTTTCAGACACATGAGCCTAGGGGGAAGGTTTTATGTCCAAACCCTAACGGCAGGGAAGGGGTCTGACTAGTAAGCATGGAAGAACCAGAGGAAGGAAGCCCTCTGGTATCTTAAAGATGCATTCCTATGTGAAACGCATAGCACCTTAACCTGAATGGATGCTAGGCAGTGAAAATTATCTCTCAATAAATGTATGTGGGCCGCTGCCGCCATCTTAGCTACGGCCGGCTCGCACCGAGCGAGCTCCTGCAACTGGGAAACCCAAACTTAAGACCTCTGGGGACTCAGCTATCTGCACTCAAGAGTTAAGCTGAGCAGCAGGCCCCGCGGGGCCTGCCAGGCTTGGCTCTGAGCCCTGCAGGAGATSTTGCACTGCCCGCCACCGCAGCCTGCCTACCTGTCGCTTTGGCCAGATGTAAGGACCAGGTACCTGTGTTGACCCGAGCTATACAGTTATACCGAGTTTAAGATCRTGGGGGTCGYAAACAGCCAGGCAGTAACCTGCGCTCAGGCACTGAATAGAACAGTGGTTCCTATAGCCCAGACAGGCGTGGGTTCTGCGCCCTGGGGAATCCTACTCTCCCAG